>QVOB01002198.1:0-68104 GCA_014839585.1 Pseudomyrmex concolor | reverse complement strand
ATAGAGTGCCACGCGTGTCAAATAATACGGTACCCCTGATATAGACACTAACAGCGCCGGATCAGACTTTCCACAATAAGGCAGGCCATAAAATTACCTGATCGCGCTCTGAACAAAATGCAGGCAAACCTTAATTATTTTCTAATCGGGCATATTGATTGCGAGTGATGAAACACAATTCCTTCGAAATCGGAACATCGCTCTAGATCTGATTGTGAGAGCTATCGTCTTCTGAATTGCGAGGAAATGGCACGTCGTATTGAAACAATTGTGAGCGCGCATTAAGCGTTATTAGACATGCTTTGACCCAAATTGCTCGATCGCGAGCGCGGCTCGAATAAAGGAATATTTCGCGACTAATAAGAAGCATTTGCCCTAATTGCTGTGCTTGATAAAGCTACTACTTTAGAATATATAATCGAGCTTATTAATTATAATAAACTTCAAATATAGGTATAATTTCCATCTCAAAGTAGGTAGTCTCACATTACACGTCTCTCTCCATTAATTTTCACGGAAATATATATAGTTTGAGATTTCAGCGGTTTTCCGTGCTTTGTTACATGTTGTTGTGGCAAATAGCCGAGCCGCAGATAAGCGCGCTACTCTGTAAATGTAGAATGTCGTAACTTCCGGAGAACACATCTTGCCGTTCTCGCGTGACGAGCCGACGTTTTCATTCCTTATCGTTGTTGATCCGCCGCTCGCGATAAAGCAGTGCTCACAATAAGTAAATAAGGGTCAAATGTGATACTCAACGGCGGAATGATCCACGCCCAGCTCCCCGAAACGCATCATCCCTCGTTCGCTCTCCCCATTCGTTTTATCCCCAATTCGCGTCGCGACGCTTCGATAATCGATCTAGACTAGACGCGTTAATTATTTATCAGGCGGCACGCGTGACTGGCGATCGTCCAATTAAATTAAAGCAGGAAGCCGGATCGCGGTTATCGGCACTTCAGCGACCCTTTCTCTACTACGTTTTCGACGATGCTATCTGATTGACGCGAGCTGCCAATGTTGGCGCTCGATGCTTTCGAGCGCATTCGATTCGAGTCCATTAAAACTCGTTAGTGTCCATATATGCACGCACCTTAATTGGGCAACGCTGAGCTTTCACGCCGGCGTTTTCATTCCGATAATAATTCGTTAGTATAATTCTTCTTTATCTGGAAGATGGAAGTCTCACAAAAAAGTGCGATTAATTTTATAGACTTAAATTAGTACACAAGATACGTTAGATTTTGTTATATCTCCTTCATGCTACGTGACATCTTGTTACGTAATAAACTTTTTTATAATGAGAAAAATGTAAATATAAGCATGACGCGTTATTTGCGATATACCGATGTGATTTCTTCCGTTCGTAAAAATTCCGACTGTTCTTTTTCAGAGCACGACTGAGTAATTCACACATGTTTCACAAAAAGTACGAAAACTTTGCGAAGCAAGCGGTACTCACGGATACACGTATCCGAGACTTACGGCTATAAACGTAATTAAATTCAACATTTTTGTAATACCGGCATACGTTCCTCGCTAACGATACGAGTCTTTATGGCGACGTAGATCTCCCGTAGTGCCATTTACACGCGCGATTGCAACGCGGTACACGACACTTTGAAAAGGCCTACATAGTCAACGATCCGCGCGCGCATACTTTCGACGTAATCATAAATTTTTGCGTGTCATATCAAACGAGGCTGCTTAGCCATTTTCCAGATAATCTTGCGGCAGGTAAGCGCGCGAGTTCTTCGTCGTATTTACATATATACTTATGCGCTACCGAACCGTCGCGTGCAGCTCGCTTCGCAACGGTTGCATTTGCGTTCGTGCAAAACCACGATGCAACGTGGTGCAACGTTCTGTCCCACGATTTGAAAGAGCAAAATTTATATAAAGCAATTGTACAGAAGAAGGAAAACAATTTTGCACATCATAGCCGAGCAATTGTGTATTGGAGCGTTTTACAATTTTCTATGACTTATCGTTACTAACTTGCACACACCCGTCTCGCTCTTTGTAACATCGACTGACTATGTTGCGGAATTGCATCGCTGAGCCAAGCATGCATTCGCGCGAAACGATTCCGCGAGGTAATACTCCGCGAAGTGGAGAAATCTCGAGCGTACATCGAAGGAAAACTCGCAAGGGAACGGGGAATGCCGGTGAGGGTGAGAAGGGAATGCGGGAAGGTCGATCGAGGTCCCGATGGTACGCGGTACGTTATACACCCCCGCAAACATATGGGGCCCATTGTGTACTCTTAGGGGTTCCGCACCCTCTCTCCCCGGCGCGGCGGTTTTACCGTCGCCGTCGAGATACGAGCCAAGATACGCTCGCCTTTATAGACCCTACACCATGTTTCTTCTGTGAAAAGGTGCGCGTGAGGTAACCTGAAAACCGTCGTAGTCGCATTGAACGCGTGGCGCCGAAAGCGTGAATATACGTATTTGTGACAACAGTTCGCTGGATGTTGACGTCCCGCGAAAGCCGCGACAAAATAGATTTGCACAAATGAAACTCGGGGAAACTCAAGGAAATATCAAAACGCGCGGAAGAAAACTTTCTTCGGGAGTACGTATTGTTCTCTGCTATACTTTCGATTGTCTGTGCGAAAACAAATATATGTATTTACTTCTTAAAGTTTACAGTTTCTCTCTCTTTCTCTCTCTCTCTCTCTCTCTCTCTCTCTCTTTCTCTTGGAAAATACTACAGAATTTAATAGTGGATTATATTTTAAATCCAAATATATATCAACGACTTAGTATCTCTAAAGTGATTTTAACGAAGTTGACAGCAACTGCGGTTATCTGTTTAATGGCCGTAATTTCAACGTACTCTGTGCAGATGTAAACAACAATTTTATCGGAAGCGAGAGCTGTATTACGAGATGAGATAAGAGGGGAAAAAAGAGAGATGGGCGGGTATTATCGCTCATCGCGGGGTTCCCGGGGGAAGTAAAGATACGTTGTAGTAAAGATACGTCGTGCGAGTTTGGTTATATCCCTTGTGCGCGAGGGTGGACGTGCGCGGGGAGTTGAAAGCGAGAGAAGGGCGGGCTACCGTTCCACCTTATCACCTATCAAATAATAGAGGCATATTGAATAGATAGCCGAACCTAACCGATATCTATCTGATCCCCGAGTCCCGGAGGGATATTAAGGAATCCACGCCCTTCGAGTATCGCTCGCCG
Organism: Pseudomyrmex concolor; assembly: GCA_014839585.1. Taxonomy (NCBI): domain Eukaryota; kingdom Metazoa; phylum Arthropoda; class Insecta; order Hymenoptera; family Formicidae; genus Pseudomyrmex; species Pseudomyrmex concolor. Next base: position 64,908 of record QVOB01002198.1, on the reverse strand, counting down.
GGAGTATATCGCGGCATTTTCAGAGTCGGAGAAGTGTATTCGAATAAATCCAAAGTCCTGTCTCGCTTTTTCGCCCTCTTCTGCGATCCGGAATCCGCAACAATCCGAATCGTCGAAAACGATTTTCTTTGCGTTTTTTTTCTCGATACAAGCAAATTTTGTGTCACCGCGAAATCACTCTGCGACTTTTTGATATGTAAATCTACGTCAAGTAAAGTTCTCGTATGCGAAAACTTTTATTATACTGTATTTTTACGTATTTAATTTCATTATATTTTATTGCTATTATATTTTTAAAATCATAATATATATTTGATCTTTTATATATTGGTCTTAACATCATTTAAATGAAGACGATTACGTTAGAAACATATTGTATGGGTAATAACGTAAGATTAGTAAGGTTAGTAAACACATAAAATGCTTCTCGCATTTTGACTTGTATAAACACACAAACTGTGTCTGTGTACGTCCTCTTTTGTATCTCACTCGCGTGTTTTTCTCCGCACATATATTTCCTTTCGATTTGCGCAAGTCGAGTGCACCGCACCGACGGAGAAGAAGGAGAAAAGAAAATCCATGTGTTAGCGCCGCTCGCTAAGGGTATTGGATTTGTTGGCGGTGTGTTGAACAAATGATTGCGCAGCTACCGCCGCGGAAAAACTTGGGCGGAAGCGGCGGTTTGGCTCGCTCGATTCGCCTATCACCGCTGCCGCGTTCGCTTGGTTCTCCTACGTTTCTCAACCGAGACCGAGGGTTGTCGAACGAAGAAAGTTTACGGGCTACAAAGCACTCCCGGAGAAAGTGTCGAGAGCACAATCATCTCGAACTTCCCCACTTTCGTCTCGCACTTCACTTTTCTAGACGAAACACGTGACTGAAAGATCGTATAAGTGGTACATATGTATGTTCGCGCTAAAATCTAGCCGTGTCAAGTTGTCAAAAATGATAATTATTTCTCGCTTTACTAAACAACATTAATCTCGCAAACACGAAGCATAACAGAGAAAAAAACTGAAAAATAAAAATTTTTTAACTCCAATTTTGTGTCTCGTGCACATTTTCACTGTGATTCTTTTCGTGCAATTATGCAGTTCGAAAACATAATCCTCAAATAATCTCGCGTAGAAAATCTAAGTCATCAGGATGCGGCGCAATATACCGCCGAAGAATTTCGCGAGACGAGACGGCAATCGAATCTCGCTCGCGCGGTACGCATACCCGATGAGGCGAATTCGACGGAGGGTCCCGCTTATATTAATTTGCGGCGGCTAAACGCCGATTCCAAGTGTGGTCTCGTACGGAACGCACTCTATGCTTTTTATCACCGTCGACGTATTATTAAATACGATTTGTGCATTCCATTCGCGCAGAATCGATTGAATATTACGCCTGAGATTTCATCTCCCTTTCCTCTTCTATGAGAGAAAAGAAGAACTTCGCGAAATGTTTGATCGTAAGGAACGAAGCACACTTTGATAATTCAGAAATATTATTTATACTAAAAAACACAAAAATGTATTTTCTTATTTGCGTTCTCTTATCACGACGTTAAAAAAAAATAATAATTTTAAGTAGATGTAACAAGATTGCAAGATTGTTTGTGTCACACAAACGTGTCTCGCTTACCTGATTGTGCGCTTCGAGTTACTTCGTGTTTCGGAAAAGCTCCGCCACTCTCGCTCTTCGTTTGCGGATTTCGAGCGAGTAAACGAGAGGTGACTTTGAAACGAGCGAAGCGCGCAAGAATTTGGGGCCGACGCGAGCAAATCGCGCGCGTGTCTGCTACGACTGGCCGTATCCGAGCACTGAGAAACCACGGCAGGTTGGCCGCAGGTTGGTAGAACGAGTTATGCGGCAGAGGCGAGCGAGCAGGAAGGCGAACGAGAGTGGTTCCTTTCCCGTGAGATGCACGAGCCACGTAATCCTCCCAAAGGCCCCGTCGTCGGTCTTCGCTCTCGAGCATACAGTGGTTTCTTCTCTCAAGTCAGAATAAATAAACCGGAATGTTAATGAGCCGTCGTATTCGGCACTGGCGAACAGTTTTGAAACGCATTATTCACAAATCCGATCGCGATAGGATGTCTGAATTTGTATCATATATGAAATCTCGAAAATCTTTGGAATGAATCGACAGGTTTTCGAAATATTGATTAGATTATAATCTGAAGTAAATTTCTCATTTGAATTAGAAACGAAAATGGAAGCGTACAATAGCATGCTGTCAAAATGTAATTTCTCAAGAGTTTTAATGACTGCTATTATTAGACAATTATCGACATATCGCGATTTTACGATTGAATAGTCGATCATACCGATTTTAAAATAATCGATCAAAACTTTGGTAATGTATAGGATGTCTGACAAATTTTGACACAGCCAAAGTGTGAAGACAGATTGAATCAAAAATTTTCAGACATCTTGTATTTGCATTTTTAAATACGCTTATATAATATCAACATTAATTTATTTTTAATATACGTCAGTCAAGAGCTAACAAAATTTCATCAAAATATAGACGACTTTATGAATATTTATTTGAGTATAGCGAGATGGTGAACCGATCGTCTTATAGATGAATTAACGTAAATTATCCGCGTCATTGTATTCGAAAACGGGAAGCAAAAAATATAAAATATCCAATGCGCAATCCTCTTTGCGGTTCTCTTCAAATATTAATGCCGATAATGCAATTTTACACGGCAGCCGCATGCGGTGCATCACGGTCGTCAGATTAATTATCTCAAGGAAATATGAGAATAGAATATCAGAAAACAATTTATTATTCAATAATGAGACGATATCGCGACGAAATTTGCGATAATAGATCACGGTTATAAGTTTAATTCGCTGAAATATATTGATCAGACTATATTCTACAGGACAATTCATACGTAAGTCGGTGGTCGTTGCCAGAGTATAAGAACAAGTCGGTTCTCACGCGAGGAACATGCATTTCAAGCGTCGCGGTTGCGTTCGTTTGCCCGTCCTGCCATGTCGGACGAGTTCTCCATGACAGACGTACAGAGACGGAGCTTTTCTTCTGCTCGCGCATTAATTACATCGCGGTTGTCCCGAAGCACGACAGAGACAAAGATCGCGACTGCAAAATGGATCCGCGGACATCGCTTAAATGGACTGCCAGAAGGATTTCATGAATAAAGCTGCTTCACAATTTATTATTAAGATGCTTTGTAAAGAAAGTTTAATGCAAATTAATTACAATTTTTTATGATTAAGAAAAATAATAAAAATAATAAAGAAGACAATTTATTTTTTCAACCAAAAATTTTAGATTGTTTTTAAAACGGGTGTGTTTGATTGTTAAACATTTTGTATATTTAGATAAAAACTTCGTTTTAAACGTGTTTTTCTTCACGATTTTGAATACGCGGTACGCGGTTATGTGCGGCGTATAGATAATGAGAATACGAGAGATGAGAGCGACGGGTTTTGCGAGAACAATTCGTCGTCGTTTGTCTTTGTCTTTGTGAAAGCGAGACACGCGTATCCCCCGTCTTTGGTCACGGGGAATGTTATCGAGTTATATCGTGCAACGGTTTTCATTACCATTCATGCACGGAAGGTTCACGGATCTGCGACCGGCACCCTGAAAAACCCGATTTGATTTATTACCAACTGCATAGCCGACGTCGCGTAATGTCGTGCGCGTTCGCCCTTTCCGCTTTTTAAACACAAAGTATGCCTCGACAAGTGTACAAGACACTCCGCAATGTGTAGATCTTGTCTGAATATTTTACATGACGCGTATGTAATTTCAGAGTTGGTTCTAAAGCACTCAGTTGAGTGTTTTTTCTCTCTCTCTTTCTCTTTCCTTCTCTTTTCTTTTTCTCAAAAAATGATTAAATTAAATTTAAACAATTATAACAATTATTTTTTATTTAAATATAGTAAACAATAAAAAATATTTATTAGTTAAAGCAAATATTACGTTTTATATAAGTATTTGAATAAAAAAAAATGTGATTTTTACATAATTTCTAAAATTCCTATTGTTCTCTATTGCTATTCCTTTAACAATATATTTCACCCTCAGGCAAGTCGTTACGTTTGTCTATTATTACGAGAAATTTCTGGTTGAGATTGGTTCCACGGAGATTGCCGATAAAATTAGGCCAGGTGGATCTCTCTCTACTGCCGTCGCTGATTGATGATCCATGCGAAGAATTTAGCGCGTCGGAAGTGCCGATAATTTCAGTCCGGGTGCTGTCCTCGTTATTAAGGAACGATCTGATATTTTTTTCGACGTGAAGCTGTTCAATCAACATATTTATCGGCCACCCAAAGACTATGTCCATTAATCACTGGTAGCAGACTTTAGCATTAAACGTGAACGACACGCGTTTTATACAAATGTAGCGTAATAATTTTAATATCACACCTGAAGTGGATAAGGCGCGCGACGTAGTTAAACGATGACGTGTTATACATATATGTGTGCGTATATGTGTGCGCGCGCGCGCGTGTGTAGCTACTCTTTTCTATAATATCGTGTCATTATCTGAGCGCGACGGTCAGTTTTCTTCGAGCAAAAAGCAGCTTGTAACGTCCATGTTGTGCGTTTCTCCCTCCAATTTAAGTACTTCCCCTGTGTTCTGTATCTACCCCGGATCTTACATAAGAATATAAATGTAGCCGTGTGCCGAACTGTTCGGAACGTTGCCAGCGGTCAGAGGATCGATTTCCTGGTAAATGTTAGTCGGGTTGCCGAACGTTCTTTTTATAATTTATTATGCGCCGTTATTTACTATCGCGCTTCGATCAAACTACATATCTACATTGTAATCTGACGTCCGGCGCTTTATTCTTAAACGCTCTTAACGAGATGAACAACTCCATAACATATCTACTAATATGTTATCTGTAGCATGATCTGTACCACCGACAAAATAAAACAATGAAAATTTAAATCAAATGTTGAGAATAGGGCTGCTCGAACCGGTTGAAAGGTGTTAAGCAGTAAATGTCTAAATGTTTATTGTTCCAAACGTTTCGACTTTATTAGTTTAAGTCATCTTCAGTAGAAATTGTGTTAAGAATAACATTTATGTATGACGAGATTTGAGTAAGATAATTTTGTCGGTACGTTCTGAGCCGAATATATAGATGCTGTTTGCTGCAGAAATATCGTCAATACTCAAATAATAAAAATAAAACAATAAACAATAAAAATAAAATAAAACATAAGTTTTATTCAACTATTTGTTCTAAAATTAAAGAAAATTATTATCTGTATGCAACGATTAAACTAAATAGAGATTAAAATATTATTTATGTTTTCTAGTTTTTATCTTATTTATTTTTATTTCATGAGAAAATAGTGGAAAAAAATAAATATTGATGTTTACCGTCTTTAATGCATGTAATGATTAAATTCATTGAAATTTTCTCAACAAGATCAGCGTTCTCTTTTTCTCGAAAGCGTAGGGCAGAAGCGGAGCATCAACTCCGTCGCTAACTCTTACATTTGTCACTCTGTTAATCCCTATTAGATCAGGCCGGATTTCAAACCCGTTTCTAGCCCCCCAGCTATGTGCTTTTGCGTGGCAAAGAGTAAGCTCGTTTGAAAAGTGAGCACACCGACCCCGCAGGGTCGTGTCGAACACCGAAGAAGAGAGAAAAGGCGGACGTGTGTTCGTGCACGGCAATGAGAGGGAGAATTTGAGGGGGAAGGTGGCAGGGAGAAGGTACCCTCGGGTCTCACTTTTTAGAGTCGCGTCGTAGAATACAACTAAGATTAAATCGATCTTTTGTGTCGGGTAAAAATTCAGTCTCGACAAATTTTCGCATTTGTTCGCTCGTTAATCTATCCTTGTAACGTAGTTTATTTACATTTATTTTTTTATTTACATTTACTTTAATCGAAACCAAATGTGTGTCAAAACTTCTTTTAGAGAAAACAATTCTTTTCTACGCAAAACAACTTCAGTGTTTCACGATACGAGATGATTTGTGAATTTTGTACGACCGATCAAGATCTTATCCTAGTTTTTTCTTTTTTTCATTATTCATGGCGATAAAAAACGACGCCGGATAAGACCCTGATCGCGAGCGCTATCGAGTGCCAACACCGCCAGCGTGCTTGGGTTACGTGTCCTTCGGCTTGTCCGTGCGAAACGGACAAGCTGCAGACGGACCAGCGACACGTCCTAATACCCATCGTGAGTTACTAATCCTTTAAACGGATTACCAATTAAACGTGTCGCCCCGCTTTCTGTAGGCCGAGATGTACAGTAAAGTGCGATACCGAGCGGGGGTCCGAGAAGAACTTAAAGGCAGCGAGAGGGGGGCTCTTTTGAGTTAAGTTTGGAACCCGATTTGCTATCGTGGAAGGGGCGAGAGAAAGGGGGCGATTAAAATCGGCGCAAGTACACTGCGAAGCGTTGTGTTTCTGCAAACGGGTGTTACGTTTCAAATCTCAACAGAGAGACCCGCTTAAGCGCGCGCGTATACAGCTGCCAGGCGTTGCATATTTGCTGTCATGTCACAAAACTCGACACTGCCCGTCATGTCGTTATCATCTCCGTTACTCGCACTACACGATCTCTCACTTCTTTGGTCTAACTACGCGCATCTCGCTCTCTCTCTTTCGCTTTTTTCTTTGTCTACCTTTCGTTGCTCTTTATCGTCGTCGTAACTGTGAGCTAACTTGTTACATGACAGTTTTTATTTTTGCGATGTGAGGTTTCGTCTATGGCTTCGCACGTACACGCACGCACACACCAGACCAAACTCAGTCCATCTGTCATTTATGATCAACTACCATCCTCCCGGGACGTCCTGGCAATACCTCTCTGACTGAAGCTGAAAGCCATTCGTCCAGGGACGTGAGTTTGAATTCGCGAGTCATAGCGCGAGCGAGCCGAGCCCTATCCCCGGTTGTGTGTTATCTTCTTAAAGCTGACTCTGCTGACTCGTATAAATTTATTATGGCAGTCGATTCCTAAGAGATTGCATTGTGCGCGCGCATAAAAGAATACGCAATCTCGTCGGAAGAACAAAAATTCACGGCAACACGTCAAGCGAGGAGCAGAGTCAGAGAATAAGTGCGGTTCGCTCGCAGAAACACGCCGGCGAGCGCAATGTAAAATACTGTTGTGCGGATCAGCGCGATCCTGCGAGATCGCGGGATTACGCGCGTGTCTCCAAGTGGAAGAGCGTCCTTCCAATTTTTCCAGCCGGCGGGCGCGGACGAAATCAAAATTTTGACGGAATCGTCAGCGTTCTTCTGACGGGAGGAGAGGGAGAGAACTCAGTGAGGTGAGAAATCGAGATTTACAGGAAGACACACACATCCGGGTCACTCGCGTCGCGACGACGCAACATTGTGAACACGACGCGGACATTGTGAATGGATTCGACCATGGAAAATATGTCAATCACTCCGGGGTCCAACCCCCACGACGACGCGTGCACGCTCCGATTGACATCGTCTCGCATCTGTTGCAGGAACCTATCGAGAGTCTGGCTTTGTTAACAAGATACACGCGTTACGCTTTACCGTGTTACGAATAATGCCGTCGCTTATAATGCCGTTGACACGATTATTCGAGTTGAAACCGCTGGAATAGCAATCCCGGAATATTGTCGCCGGCGAGTCGGCGCCGAAACGGGAGACAGCTTCGAATCAACGAGGCACCGCGAACAAGTATTATACGTCGCAGATGTCGCGGCGATGTAGATGTCACGTAAACGCTTGTTAACGCGCGCGGAATGAAGGCGGCACGTAAGTGAAACGTCGGATGCATCGATCTCGCGAAAAGTCAGCCAGTATGACGAGCAATATGCCTTATCGTCGTCGCCAGACGACGACGCTTTGCTCGGCTGCATCAGCCGGGCGTTGTACCGGTAATCGCGGTGACTCATCATACGTCAGCAATCAATCAACTAAGCTCGATCGGTCGTGAGATTGACGGAGTAAAACCGCACACGTGCCACTCGCGACAACGGGCGCTCGCAGATTTCCAATAACGATACTTATCCGGTGTATTTATTAAAGGTCTTATCGACAGCTGAACGAGACCACCGCCATGAATTATAAATGAAATATTATTAATTGCGCGGACTTTAATAAATTGATGATAAATTAGCCTGCTCCCGTGTTAAAATATTATCCCAAGATAACATCGATTGTGCTTTCGAGAGAAGCTACCGGTTTGGCGCAATGACAAACGTAGTTATGCACAATTAAGCAACATGAATGTTAATATCTTCAACATTTTAGCATTTAAAAGACTTGCATTTTTTTTATACGACATTATTTTTTGAGTTACATCAATCTTGCGATACGTATAGAATAATTTATTCGATCATGAGAAGAGATGCGTCAAAGTTTCAGGCGTTGATATAATGTCTAACTGACGAGAAGGACGACACGCATCACGACGATCGTCGCAGCGTATCTCTGCTGCAAGTTCCTGTGAGAATCAAAAGGTGATAGATGGTCTCCGGCGCGATATTATCTTAAGTGACAAAGTCACGCACGCATGAGACCGCCCGGTCCGGCTTACTACATGCATGTGCAACGTCGTAACGGGTCAGGATGTAACCTGACGAGTGTAGGTGGCCGTCGTCCTTGTCGTCGTCGTCGTAGTAGGGGAGAGAGGTTAGTTATCTCTTCGGACTCGCGCGAGCTCGCCGCTGAGGCGAGAGAGCAGGTCGCTTGAAAGAAGCGCTTAACGAACTGACGACGACATTATTGTTGTTGCCGGGACCCGGACGGATTCGGCCGACTACCCGTTCCCTTTATCGGATGAAGCCAGAAGGCAGACCTTGCTCGCTTCCTCACTCCCCTCTTCTCACCCCTTCTCCGGCGATTTTCTCTATCCGCGCCTCTTTCGCTCGTTCGTACGTGAAGAAAAACCGTACAAGCGACGGCACAACGACGAAGGGAAAACGAGAGGAAAGAATAGAGGCGACGGACCTCTCTCGATTTGACTCTAATGCCGAAGGGGAGGAGGGCTTTAATTAACTCGCCGCTATCTTTCCTGGTTTGTGTTGCTATTTACGTGTGTCAGCGGCTTTAACCAAGTCTGCCCGCCTGCGTTTCGATGTTCTCAGGAAAAGTTGTCGACGGTTTTCCCGAAGGACGATATGCTTGACAGATTAATTGCGATGTGGCTCTTATTTCAAACGGTTCAATAGATTTGTACTCATGTACACGTTTCTCGTTTACGATAAAATCGACAGTTTATGTTTGATTTTTCTTGACAGAAACTTTTTATGTCTTGTACAAATTTAATACAATGTTAACATTATTTAGTAATAATATTTATAAGAAGAAGTTGTATGTCACTCACAATTTATTTATTTTGATTTATTTGTAAAACGTATTACGATTTGTTTCGTGTGTATTGAGTAATAAAAACGTTCACACTGTGTACATCCGGCGAAACTTAACAAAAGAATCAAGACACGATCATCAGATTGTATTTAACAGAGACTCGCGGAATGTATATTGCTAGTCAGCATGCAACGACGGTGGCAATACTATCGTCGTGGCGAAGTCATCGTCTTTCAGGATTCATTAAAGACTTTTATCGGGAGAACACAGGAGCGTCTATGTACCAATTCACTTAACGTAACCAATCTAAAAATGCTCATCAGCAATTTAAAGCGACGAGGGCTTCGGAAGGACAACGGCGACGGGGTTGCACAGAACGGAGATGGGTGGGTAGTCAATGGGGTAGTCAGAGAAGAAAGACGAGGAGAAGAGACTTTCGTGCGGCTTCTTCGGAAGGGGCCGGTCGGTGGTGAACCGCCTTTACCACGGTGGCGAGACGTGGCTGCCTTCACGCGGCCAGGAATAGGACGGAGGGTAGAAAGAAGATGAGGAGAGTCAGGAGCGTATCTTTGTAAAATTCAACGAAATCGAAATTGTTGCATAAATGTTAATACGAACAATTTAGACACTCATTATTATAAACAAAGCATTCAGATATTCAGATAGCACAGATCTTAAGTGCCGGATTTTATAAAAATCGTTCAATAATATTTGATCTTACAATCTTTTCAAGTTATGCGCAATGTATTTACATGCGTGAAAAATATGTGAGGACATTGTTTTTCTCCTAATAGCCGAGCATCAAGAAAATTGATAATTTTAGGCTTGAAGAAACAATCATCCGCTCCTGTAAAAAGCGGAAGGCGTGAAAAAAGAGAGAAAGAGAGAGATCCATTTACGAAATGCTCATCGACCGTCGTGGGCTTTTTTCCGGATGTAGGGTGTATTCCGCCCTCTCCGTAGCCCTCCCCCCCTCCTCTCCCGAATCAGCGAAGCGAGCGAGCGAGCGAGCGAGCGAACGAGGGGAAGGGAGATGTGCTTTTCGAGAACGCGCAGAGGAGGATTACTCTGATTCGTTTTGGCTTGCAGATTTCGTCTTTTTCAACCGCCCCGTACCCATCAGCGTCCTACCGGTGATTCGCTACGCGAAGGGTGGGGTGGGAAACTTGAGGAACGGAGACGAGAAAACGTACAGAATGGTTGCCAGCACATTACGATAACAGTGAATAAAATTCTTCGATCTTGAGGCGCAAACGTGGCACATTCCATCAAAGACTATTTTGTCTATCGTGTTCAAGAAAGAGAACGTAAAACGTTTGTCTTTTTTAAAGAAAATTTTGAATTTATGAGAGAAAGATTTGCGCTTTTTGGTTTATACAATTTTTATTATTATTTTAACTTTTTCTTCTTAACGCAATAGCAGAAAAGGCCAATTTATAAATACCGATCGTGAGTCACTAAATCGTATTGACAGAATTAACAATTGTATGCGAACAAACTCATAAATAGAAAAAATGGCTTCGTAATCAAGACGCAAATGTCATTCGTCACGACGTTACAGGGAGATAAGGCCATTGTGCCGAGTCTGCGGTTATCGGTTTTGCAAGAGGAAGAGGGAGACCGCGGGGTAATGCCTCTGCGCGAAGTCGTAAATCATGGTGTTTGCATAAAATATTAATAAGTGACACGAGTCAATCCGGGATTAGATACAAGGGAAGCTGCGAGAGAAGGGAGTCTTCCTACGATATTCGCGCCCGCCACTTTATCTATCTCTATTTTATTTTGTTTGCGTTGGCTTTTCCCACGAAGGGTCGAGTCGACCCATCGCGCGTTCTCAACGCTGTTCGCGATACTCTCTTCGACAAATAGTAATAATGCGAATTGACACGTGACGCCGTTGTCGCAACAACGGCAAACACTACGAAAGAAGAGGGAAAGAAAAGAGAAAGAAAGAGAGAGAAAGAAAAGATTGAGAGAAAGAAAGGCGTGGACTAACGTTGGAGAGATCGTTTACAAACACACGAGATACGTTTTCTGTCGCGAATTGGGAAGATCGATTGCAGGTCGTTTAGGGAATTCCATCATGCGTGAAATCAACGCTCAGATCAAATCTCAATATATATGGGAATAAATTAATCTGAGATGTACTTTTTAAAGCAAATAGCGACACGTTGCTCGAAGGAGAGAACCCTTGTAGCAAAAGCCAAGAGAGTGGTGTCCCCGATTAAGAAAAGTTTTTGCAATGACGTGTGTAGGATAATTGCGAACGGCTGTATCAGTGACCCACACTCTACACGACACGTGTCGCCTCGTGTGTTCGTTGCTCTAATCTGGCGACTGCTCTACAGTGCGTTGCGTCTCGACTTTCTCTCTCTCTCTCTTCCATTACTCGTAATAATATATTCTTATAACTTTGTACAGGTCTCTCCCTTCACTGATGGCGGATAAAGAGATGGAGCGAGACAGGGAGAAAGCGAGAGAGCGTGCTGCAGCACACGCGTTTGTCAATGTTTGCCGGTGTCGACACCCACCTACTTATGCAAATCATTTAATTTAACCCCTCCATACCGCGCGTATCCCGAGAGAGATCGTATCTCGAAACCTATTCGTATTCATTGCCTCGACGGTGGGGAACGTCGCGTCGCTCGTTCGACCCACAGCAGCCATACGATCGCGTTTCTCTTGTCCCGATGCTACAACCGACCGTGTTTATATCGACGTAAAGTCTTGCGCCACGCGTGCGTTACGTGCGTCGTTCCACTCGAAGAAATACTCGCGGAAATTGATGCACCTCCGATCCAACCGCGCAACTATACAAGTACACGCGGTTTTACGACGTCATTGAGAAGATGTATTGTTGCCTCTTCTTTTTATTACAATACACTTGCGCATGCCATTATAATATGAGAGGTGGTCAAAGAAGAAGTTTCAGCGACAGTAACGATTCGACGATAAGTTACGATTTCTAAAGCTTAAGTACATTTATATTATATTTTACATGTATATTATATTTCACTGATGATAACTTGAATTAAAGTCAAAACGTATTGATTGTACAACATCCCGCATTTTGTTCAAAGTACCTAATTTTTAATTTGGATTTTAAATATTTGTTGCGAACCAAAAGTCATCCTCCGTCATATTAACTTATTAAAATTTAAGTGTTTTTTGAAAGTTTTCTCACACGAAAAAAAGACTTAGATGTAAGAGTTATGGAAATATAGATATGATAAGCCCAAGTAATGAATATAGATAGGCTATAAATCGTTCATAGAATATCGTTAAATTTGTTGGTAAAATCGCAAGTGAACATATAAAACATCTTTTGTAGGATACGAAAACTGTCATGCGATACAAAAAGCGAAACGAAAGCACTTGATGTGTAGATACATCGAATAAAAGTGATTGAACGTGTGGCGGTAGCAATGCGATTTTCATTACCACGGCGTGCGAGTGAAAATCGGGAGTCAGCGACGATTACGATTGGCCGGCGATCGTGTTCGGCGCGCCCTACGGTTGGTCGTGAACATCGCGGAATGACGTATCGGTCGTGCGGTCGTTTTAACCGTTTTAACGGGTCGGCGGAAAACGAGTGTCGGCAGCCACGCCGAAAGCCGTGTACACACACTCGTGACCGAGACCGGACGGATGCTGCAACGATATGATATCGATTCCAATTCGAGCCCACTGAATCGAAGCCAAAGAGCGCGCGAGGGGCTTCGACGGGACTCCGCTGAATTAGTAGCATTGTTAATGCAGTAATCGGGTGCTTCATCGTTGGATGATTCCGGCGCGCGGGGGTGAAGTGGCCACCGCCACGCCGGAATGATGAGAGGTGGCTGGAATGTGTGCACGATATACATTGTATATACGTATATATGTATATACTAGCACACGTTTGTACACGTATCTACTCATGTGATACAACGTGTTGTCATTCGGCTAACGTGTATATTGATGCTGAATGGCAAAAATGTCTCGTCGCAGATGCGGTAATTGTTCTGTCGATTCAAATTCGGCGGGTATTAAATGCGAGAGCGCGTTTGATAAATTTTCCAATTTGACGAGGTTGACGATTTACGCCAAGATTTGAACTGTATACAAAGGTTTAATGAGACGGAAGTATTTGTCTGGTTTCGGAACAGAACCGCCGACGCGATAAAAAATTGTTTTTTTTTGTTTTTTGTTTTTTTTTTACGGGCGTATTTATAATTCGCGTTAGTCAGAGAACGAAATGGAAGCAAGAGCTCCATAAACGTTCGCGCGTGTATTCATGTAGACGACGTGCACACTCGCCGTTTGTCGCCACAGCCGACCCAAAAAAAAAAAAAAAAAAAAAAAAAAAAAAAAAAAAAAAAAAAAAAAAAAATAGCAGTGCATTGGCGTGATTCGTGCCGACGAGGAATGGGAGCAATTACAAGAGGCAGTAGCGCGATTTTTCCTCTTTCAAAAGAATCATTTAATAGCGGAAATTAGAGCGTATCCAACAAAAAAAGTGAACTGAAACATGTTTATTTATATATACAATTAAGTCTTTTTAATTCTGTTAGTTTTGGCAAAATCCTAGACTCTGTGGCGCATATATTTCTACGTAGTTATTTTTATTTTTGAGTCGCAATTATCTTAAAACAAATAACAATTAAAGCACCAAAAGAGAATAGCAAAAAGTTAAAGCCAATTTTATTCCGAATAACGCTTTATTGATTCGTCAATCTCGGGTAATATGCAACTTCCTGATATATCTCTTGAAGATGATCTCGCCGAAGCACGCCTGAATATGCCAGTTGCAGTGTACGGGGAGCGAAATGTATAAACGGCCGCTCGTGTATTCATGTACTCGACATGTACCCGCCGTTTGTCGTCACGGTCGACGTTCATTCGTTTTTCCGGCCGAATGAAAAAGCCAAGCGGCGCACATAGCCGCGCGATCCGCAACGCGCACACACCGATGTTGAGGCGTACAGTGGTGGGTGGCGAAGCGAGAGCGCGTCTAGCCCGTTTGTCAAAACTCTTTATTGCCGTCCTCCGGGCGCTGTATTCAAAGCGAGGACTCGAATGTACACCGGTCAGAAAAGTGCACCGCTTCAGTTTTATACATATATAACGGGCGCGGTTTGAGTTGTTTTATGATTACCGCGCTGGCGAGAAAATATGCGACAGGACACGTCGACACGTCCGTGTTTTGCCTCATTCCTCCCCTTGCGTCTCCTCCGCCTGGCCTCGTTCTCCGACTCCTCGAACAACGACGACCGGTGGTGTCAGTCCCCGAAGAGGTCCGCGTCAAAAGCGCGACCGGTGTGAGCGGCCTTTTTTTTCCTCCTCCCCAACTCGCGTTTTTTCCGATTTCCATTCTTCGTTTGAAAATAATATTTCCGCAATGCGCGTGACTCGGCGAGAGAACAATGAATCAATGCGCGCGTTTGTAATCCGGCGATGATGTTTAATTACTGAACACGATAGATGATTTCCCGGAGTTTGTTTTTCTTGCACTATTCATTAACATTGATGTTCAGGTTTTTAGCTTGAATGCAGAAAGTACTGCTACATATATGCGAATATACACCTCGCGTGTATCCGTGAATAAAAGCGCGAATAAGGTAAATACAGCACGAGGCATTAGCGGAATAAAATAGCCGTAATACCGACTATGTTCAACATACTCGGAGGTTGTGGCGGAATTTTATTTCTATAACACTCGCTTATGAGCCGTAGTAAATTTTCATTTTTTTCCTTCTGGGCTTTTTTTTTTGCCGCGAGCAAGCGTCTAGTTATAACTTCGCTGCGGCTAAATGTTCCGAATAATTAACAAACAATGTCGTAAAAACTATCGCTGAAACAGAAACGATACGCGATAATCATTTATGTAACTAAGTCTGAAGTTACTTTTATACTTCAATTCCGTTAACATAAATTTTATCTCGAATGAAATTTATTCTTAATGTCCATTATGCGCTAAAAACAACACAAATTAGCGGACAATATGACGAAGAGAGAAAATATTATTGCAGTACGAAAGACGAAAGAGATTCGTGTTGTCATTCCGATAATAAAATGGCTTCTTTGTCTCCTTTCTCTCTCTCTCTCTCTCTCTTTTTCTTTCGCCGATACGTATAAACTTTTGTGACGAGAATCTCGCACGCCCCTTAGACGCTCCCGCGTGTTCGTTTGTGTACATAATACATATGTATGTATTGAAAGGATTTGGACAAGAACTCGTGTGTCCTTTCAAGAAAAGAGGGAATGTCTGGATTCTGAATAGCAAAACGGAGGAAGTAGACTGACACCTTCGGAGTCGCCAAGCATGACGTGTCTTCGAATCCAGACGTTCAATTTGCTTCGAACTGTTTTTACTATTATCGCAACGTGTGACACAAGTTCAATTTTAGACAGCAAGAAGTTTTCTGTCAATCCATTCGCTTTTGCTTGGTTTAATCTAATTCGTTCTTCTAATATTTACTATTTTATACAAATCTATTCTTATGTTTCGTATTCGATATGATACGTCCGACACGCAAGTTTTCAATCCTAATTCGTGACTTGTCTTTTTTCTATTCATTCCATTCCATTTGCGTTATACTCGACCGCAGGGCACACACGCAGGGTGTCATAATTTTCAGCAAGATATCGTGGGAGAGAGTTGAAAGCGTGAAGGAAAGACAATCAATGGTTCAGACAACACCGACGTTCGATTGTATAACGCCTGTTACGACACGCGCTGCAACACCAAAAGTGCATGGCGAACTGGGCAAGAACGCTTAGCCGGGTGAATACACGATGTGCATTCTCTGCCGCACAGGGGTCGGCGTACAATGGGCATGAAATCCGAAAAAGGGGGAGACTGCAGATAATTGGCCGGAGCGTTTGCATAGCGTCAAATCGCGAGGTCAATCCGCTCGCATTGCGAACCTGGCTCCACTTTTCCCTCCTCGTCGTTCGCACACGTTCACGCACACCTCCGCTCTCTGCCTCTCCTCGCCCACTGACTTGAGCGGTGCCATCGACGAAGGGGATGAAAATCGAGGTCTAGCCGGGAATATAGATGACGCGGTCATTCGCGCTGGCGTCTCCGCATCGCTGCACGATTGTACACGTGCTTTTGTGTACGCTCAGATCGGCAAAAAACTATTTTTTTTCTTTCGAAAGAGAGAGAAGATAGGCCGGTTCGGCCAGTCGGTCATTGTTAGATTTTATTGGAACGTATATATCGGGTTTACCTGGGCTCTAACTCACAATGCGACAGGAAATAGAATTTCGATTACGATCGCGCGCGCGAGAGTGAACATTTCAGCAAGTGATACGCGGTATAACGTTGATAAAACATACGACATGAATTTTCGCGGGTTTCGAAATTTGTTGCGTTCCGTCCGTCGACAAGTCCAAAAATTTAGTGCGCGAGCACGTAAACGAGTTTGTTTTTTATACGATGAACGAGTAGAACACACATAGACACACACGCGCGCGCGCGCACGGTATACGCATTATTTATGAGATTATCGGAGATTATGGAAAACGTGATCCTAATATCAAGTGACTCGGTCTCTCCAAGACCGATCACTGTGTCGCGCGCAAACTTGCGTCACACATAGATATTTCACACATTGTTCTTATGCATTTCTTATCATTTTGAAAATGTGAAATTCGTGTGTGTTACAAAAATGTAAATCAAAATTGCAGTATAATACGTACGTGCATAGAATAAATTAGATTAATTGCGGACAGATTTATACAAGTTTTAGATTTCGTGCGTGCGAGTATAGAATCGCCTCTTATATTTTCTTATACTTTCACGCACCCCACGAGTATATTTTATTCTGCGTGTCACGCCACCTCGTTTCCTCGTCTATCATGCGTGTCTATTATGCGTCCATAGAGTCGCGAGAAAGATACACACGGGATCCCCGAGCTAATCTGGCACGCTCTTAGGGTGAATTCGACGTGGTATTGCCACTCCGATAAATAAATCAACTCGTAAGCAGCCACCATTAGGGTTCTGCGGCGTGTACGCAACTTCCTACCCTGCGCCTATTCGCGGCGCTTTTCTCTATCTATTCGCCGGACACTTTTCGAACTCGCTCCTCGAGTCAAGCGAGTCGAGCTTTTTTCATCGTAACTTTCTCGCGCGCCGCGTACTCGCTTAACTCGTTATTCGTTTTGTACGCTCGTAAAAAAAAAAAAAAAAACGACCAGGTTGGGAACGGTACGCGCACGTTTTTACGCAGTGTTCGCGCCGTATATACACGTGCAAGTGAATAGCATCGACGCGACGTAACTGATAGCACTGGTACACGCGAAACAGTGTCAAGGAATTATATAACCGACGCGTGATACAATAAAATAGTATAACACGAGTCTATCTCGTGTACAAACTCGTTTTCGATTAAATTTGCGTGAAAAATATATGGAGATAAATGCATGATTTTCATGTGCTTTACGGGCGGATTATGAGATTTCATGCAATAAACGAGAATAACTGCGCGTTATTACCGCGAGTGTCGAGACGATTAACGAGAATTAAGTCGCAGAGAAAAGTTTCTGTTTTAAGAGAAAAATTTCGTAAAGCTTTTTTCACGAGCGAGAAGAATATCCTTTTTTTTTCTTTAGAAAAGAGAAGATTTTGGGATGGTTCAAGCAGAATAATCCCCGTCACCGTGCCACGTCTACCGTCGTCGACAAGGGTGGAAAAACTGGATAACCCTGGTGGAAGTCGCTCGGCCTAAGATGATGAATCTAGCACGGAAGCACTTATGACGTACGACTCGGAAAAGCTTGGTAGGGTGAGTCGTCGCACCCTGCAGCTTTGTTTTCCGCATCAGTGGCGCCGCCCCTGGTTGGATCACTCGGGGTGATCAGCTATGAAATTAACTCGCTCTTCCCCGCGCGTTTTTCATCGCGCTGTCGCTTCTCTTTCGTTTACATAACGAGAGATCGTCGAAAATTCCACAACGCCATTACAATTCCGCTACTTGTACATTATGTAGTTGTTGTAAAAAACTTTATTTTTTACCAGTACGGCCGAACAAATTACGCGCGCCAGCAGCGTTTTTTTTTTTTTTTTTTTAATGTGAATTAATAATTTTCACATTTTAAAGAACATGCTCATTATAAATACGATTTACATCTTATTATACACCTGAATACTCAATCTATACAGGTGTTTGCTTTCGTTATGTCACCATATATAATATTCCGATCGCGTCAGTTTTTAATGATGCTTTTATCGCTTTATCATCGCGCGCCAGCAGCATTGTACCTTTAAGCAAACAACGTCATGAACGCAAGAAGCATTCTCGGTGCCGAATGGCGGTTGAATGGACGCTTAATTTACCCAGCATACCGTACATGAAAAATACTACTAAGTTAAACGGTGAGTCGTGGCCTGGCCCGATCGTTCGTGGATCATCCTATACCGCGGCCGATAGGGAAAAGGTCGCGTCATTGTCCGGGGGCGAAAGAGCCTCCTCGATCATTCAGCACGTCGACTGTATAAATATCTTCTTCCTGCTCATAAAAGATACCCGTAATTACGGCGCTTTCGAACAGGAACACGTCCGGCACTTCTGCGAAGTCGATGCGTCACAACGATGTCTCGATAGCGCAGGGAGGGGGAGTGTACAGGATGGCAGATCGAGTTAGCCAGCGGCTGTTTTGCCACCGTAAAAAAAAAAAAAAAAAAAAAAAAAAAAAAGGAAGAGAGAGATAGAGGCAGGGAGAAAGGTAGACATAATGATCCCGGTTTGAAAAACTCGTGACGTGGTCGAAATTACTTCAGCATCTGCTTGTTCTATAAGCATGCGCGATGTTTTCGGTTCGGTAGTCAAATTCCTATGTTGAATAAGTCTCGTGTGAAGTGTGTATTAGCATACGTAATCATCATTTATCAAGCTTCCGAAATTTTAATACAATGTAGAAAAAGACAGTAGATTTTACAAAAAAAAACAAAAAAACGCGGTAGCTGTTTCTTTTATGAAACAGACGTTTTTTGTGTAGGTATATATTTTTTTTAGTATTCACAAGATATCTATCGTATAATAATATATCCTGCTTGTGTTAGAATGAAGCGACTAGTTTATTCGGCGAAAGCCGCGAGAATCCTTCGTGCATATATATATATATTATACATATATATGTATATATTGTATTATATATTATATTTCCGCATCTGCTTCCCAGAGTTTCTATTATGCGAACACCATCTGCATCTTTTTCGTGCGAATGTATGAATGCTGGATACACGTCACACGTACCTTATACGTGACACCGACGTCAAAAGTTTTCGACGGAGCCGCTCGCGGGTTTGAACACGCCCGGTGAACGTCGTTTCGACGAGATCGTCGCGCAATTTGGAGAACTTCTTTAGGATCTCTCTCTCTCTCTCTCTCTCTCTCTCTCTTTCTTTCTCTCTCCTCCTCCTCTATGCCTCTGAGAGGCAATTGCGCGAACTTTTTGATGCGGATGCTTTCGAAAGTCAATCTTGTGGCTTTGGAGAACCGGCTACTTTTAAACTGCTACTTTTTCAAGATCTTCGACCTCTATCGCGCGATTCGTCTTACGTGTAATATAAACTTTCAAGAAGGGTTGTCTTTTTATCGAATCGCGTTTTGTCAGAGTCTCTATATTAATTTTTCAAATACTAGATCTTTTAGTACGTCCAAACCAAAAATAATATAATCATTAATATTAGTGTCTCGTCTTTTCCGCAATTTTCTTGTGCGCTATCTCATTATATACAAAATCGCTCATTTTAACGCGTATAGGAAGAGAAGCTTTTTTGCGCGCATTTGCTTAAGCTACATATAACTCGCTCTTGATGGCACTTATCCAACTGAACGCACAGTTCTTGCTCGTTTTCCTCGCTAGGCTTGCAAGTGGCTCAACGGCGTCGAATTTGGAGGGAGGGAAGGTTACTTATGACGCGACGCAGGTAAGTAGCGATGTAAGTGGTTGTAGACAACCGGGCCCAGGCGTCATAAGCAGCAGCCGCTGCCTAATGAAACTACAAATCTCCTCGCCCTTTAGGCACCACCTGTTCTTAGAGACCCGACACCCACCCGCTCCCGCAACACGCGCTTGTGTGTGACACACGTTGCTTATGAGATTCAAGATTATTGCCTCGCGTCAACTCGCTGACACGCTGATGTCTTCGAAAGCGTTTCCTTGGCGCGACACGTCACGCAGCAGAGCGCGATTAATGTTCACGTTGAATTTACGCTTGAATTTTAGATAAAAACTATACAATAATGTTTAGTATTCCATGTGATATTGTAATAATAATAACTGTTTTAAGTGCAACAACATATAGCATGTATAAAAGTAAAATCAATATTTACATTAAATTGTGAACGTAATAAACAATGCTAATAGACTATTCAGAAGCCCTATCTGAGATTTACAATTATGTAACTTTGAGAAAACTTTGGAAATCAAGTCAACGGGTATTCGAGTGATCAAGAATAAGCTAACTGCTTAACTAAAATAACCTAATACTTATGTAAACTGCAAAAAGGGGTTTGCATATCGTTCGAGAACAAATTAATAAATTTTACTTTTTTGTAGTACTTAAATTTAAATACATCCAGAGTATTAACATTTTTTTATTCGTAATTAATTGAAAAAAAAAAAAAAAAAAAAAATGATGAAATTAATTTTTCAGCATAATTGTTTCTCATCACATAAGAATATAATTAGTTGTAAAAAAGATAGTTGATGTGGCTTACGAAAGTGTGTATTTATATGACGCATATCAACCGCGCGTATCGAACCGAGTTTTTGCTGAACGTGTCTCGCTTTGGAAATAACCTCTTCAATTATTCGCGCGTACCGACACATTAGCTCGACCCTCTCTTTTCATCGAGAGCTCGCTCGCTGAAAAGGGTATGAAGGCGCGCATATATCCCGCTTGAAAATCGTTCAGGGGGGCGATTTTACGTAGCCAGCGCAGAGCTCTATCGGCTGCGCCGATGGCGCTCCAGTCGTTGTAAAACAATTATACGGTGTCGTCGGGCGCGCAATCGATATTTCATCAATTCCATTGTCATTGCCGGGCAATCCCGCGTGTCATGATTATTGTTTGCAGGCCGCGTGTACTGTGGACACGGGAAAGAGAGGGAGGGGTCTGATAAACTGCACCCATTATCAACCGACGATTTCGTACTTTTCACAAACACGTTCGTTCCGCACCTATTCATCCTCTCTTTCCCTATCGTCCGTCTCTTTTTCTCTTCCCGCTCCTCTCTCTCTCTCTCTCTCTCTCTCTCTCTCTCTCTCTCTCTCTCTTTCTCTCTCTCTGTCATTTTTGAGCTTCTTTCTCTAACTTCCCCGCTAGTTCATTCTATGAACGTCTCTCGTTTGCATTCGCGTTCTCTCGTCCCATTCGTGCACGGACACATTGATGTTTCATCGGATGTTCCAGCTATCCATAAATAAATGCGCTTGTTACCTACACACGGCGGAGACTCACGTAAAGCGAATATCTACATGCTCGACATTAATACGCATTAACATCGGTGCGCGGGGGCGTTGTTGATGTACCGTCGGAAATCACGAGCCGAGCTTGTTAATTCGTTTGACGTGTCACAGCCAGCGTCGTTGTATTTGCCTTTTTTTTTTTTTTTTTTTGTATAATGTTCGCGTTTTCCATGGCTTTTCGACGAAACGCGATTGCAGGACTGCGCGGATGATGAGGAAAAGTCGATGGCTCGTAAAATGATTAATTGGATGAGTCTTGAAACGAGTCTGTTACGTTATGTAGGCCCTGTTTGCCGTGAAGGCAAACTAAAGGCTGTTTGCGCCGTTTTGTTGCGGTCGGCGAAACGACCGATCTCGGATCTGTCTGAACATACATCGTAAAAACGTTAACGCGATTGTTATCACCCTCGGTCGTTTCACGCTCGATGATGACTCATAATATCGAGTTCGAGGTACAATGGAAAATATCGCGCACACGCAAAACATTTTTATTTTTTCGCGTGAATATTATTTCATACTTGATTAAGGCAAAATAAACTCTCTCTCTCGCACATGTCCGACAATCTCACAAATTGTTTGTGTATATCTCAGATAAAAATGGCTTATTGATCGATCAGGCTGTTCTCGAGATGCCTGTTACCGATATTAAAAGAGACACTAAAGAAATATATGTACTACAAGTTTTTATAAATTTAATTTATGTGTCTGTATTAATGCGGATAACTATTCGAGTCGACTGATCGGTGCAAGGAATATCAATTGAGTCGCATTTGCAATGTATGCGCAGCATTAAAGTCGTTGAATAATTCTCGCGGAACGAAGAGCGATGACGAGTAACGAAGATAAGAGGTGACGGGCCAGACAATCCGGTATTTCTACACTCGATTCCTCTTAGAGAGAAGGGCGATGAGACTTGATTTTCTGCACGACGCTTGAAATTCTCGCGGCTCTCAATATCTCTCACCGGCGTCGTAGTCGTCAGTGCGGCAGCCTCGTGCGCGAGACGCGCGATATCAAATATTCAAGATTTTACCGATGGCGTCAGCCATGCCTGTCACATCTCGCGTTACACAGGTTTCCAGCCCTCCGCTGGTTTCTGCCAGCCATTTAGCTGATTTAGCGACTGCGAGAGTGGAACACCCTCCACTTTTCTAGCTCTCACCGTGTTCCGCGTGCCGTGACACGCGAATCGAATTTGTCAAAGAAGAAGTCGTTTTCCGTCGCTACCTTCGGTGGCCCGTCGCCGCTATTTTTCTTCCTCTTTCGTCACCGCTTGCCCAAGTTGCTATCTTTCGTAGTAGCTGCGCTGGGGTGAACCCCAAGAATAAGACAGCTGTCAAGACCGCTCTGATTTACCGGAATCCGTTAATGTTTTTTTTTTTTTTCGAGATGCGATGTTCGATACCATAGAAATTAGAATGCCAGAAACGACCGGCTCGAAATTTTATTCTCACAAATAACTAGTACATGCAACAACCGACAGAAGTATATAATTGAAATAATTATACATCTGTAAATATCTACGTCTGCGATGTAACACGAAACACGCGAATAAACGTGTCGATTTTCCGTATAAAAAGAGCGTTGATCGGCAGATCTTGCTACAATTTTAACGTACACCTACGGCTTTTCATTAGAGTTCAGTCAGTTCTCGGAGTCACGGGACAACTTCAGCGAACAAGATTGACTCCACGAAGCAGATCTCACCGGATTGGCGTTCGATATAATCGGATAAGCATCGTTCGATGCGCAATCAAACGAGTGAACCCCTTTATGCAGACAGTTCTACCCTTAGGACGATCGCGATCAGCATATATATTTGTATGCATTTGCACTCACCGGCGAGAAACGAGTTCTAAACGATGGGTAATTTGAGAAGTCTTGTCGGTGACCAATCCAGCTCCGAATCCACCCCCGACGCGTGTGATGCCTCGCTGGCGAGAGGAGAGTATTATACGCAGGGGTTTTATACATAAAAGGGGCCGAGTGGTCCTGATCCGGGGTCTACGTAAGTAATATAAGGGTTCCCCGCGACCCTTTCGCATAAGGGTTGTATTCTAAGAGGGCATGAATTCGGCGGGCGCGTACTTTGCCCGCCTCACGACCTTCTCTTCGCCAAACCGAGTTGAGTTACATTGCATAAGTAACGTCATGAACCCTCACGACCCTCGACTGTAAACTGTGCTTATTTGGCCCGGCACTGGAGAATAAGAGCGCTCTCCTTGAAAATAGGCAAACGACCGTTTGTCTGGCGTGCGTCGCTCGCTTTCGTAACGGAGCCTGCCGAGAAATTGCCTACCATTGCAAAAACTCATAAGGCATACATACATAAATATAGTATGGAATATTACAGAAGAAAAGATTATAATATGCGTGATACTACAAAATAGGAGAGAGAGAGAGAGAGAGAGAGAGAGAGCGAGAAAGAACGCTTCGAAAGAAGTCGTCAGCAACGTAACTAATTCAGCGGTGAATAAATTGTTAGAATTATGTGAGATAATTTCAAAGGGAGAAAGGAAGATTGAGAGTTGAAGCTTGGTAGGAGTGAGAGGCGGTAGCGTGTAAACATGTTCTTAACATATCGATTCACATGCTCTGGCTTCACGTACCTACCTTCTGACACAGCCAGACGGTCTTTCGGGATACCTGGCCCGGCTGAGTGACAGCCGCCTTCTCCCCGACAAGCTAATACCAGCCTACGTCTGTACGCGCGGTATAAAGAACGAGGAGAGAGTCAGGGAGGGAAGGAGGAGTCGCTTTCGCGTTTTGCAGCTTTCCGCCTTCGTTTTGCCGGCACAACCGACGTGTTAATCAAAATGTTAGACAAGCCACTTACACGATCATCGTGACGTTTCCATTTAGGCTGCGCGATATGTTTCGACCTTTATATACGTTGAAACAGATCCTGAGAGCGACGGCATGACGGCGTTGTAGCTGGCTGCTAATTAATAGTTACGGTAACAACGGCACGTCGCTTTATTGCCAGCCCGCATCAAATCCATAAAAGCGTTTATTCTTTTTTTTTTTCCGTACTGTATATATTCGTTTATACATTTTCAACTATTTAAGAATAGCATATGTGATATTATTTAATTTTTATTACATGAATATTTGATTTTATATATGAATATTGTTATTTAATTTTTGTATTAGATTTATTATTATTATTTTATTAATTCTGCTGCTGCTGCGAGTAAGATTTGTGATAAGAAAACAAAAGAGATTGCAAGAACACATAGTAAGATATATATGTACGTGTAGATGTAATATATTACAAATAAATGAAAACAATATATCTGTGCAACATCAATATTGGTAGATGGGAAAAAAATTTATTACGCGCAGGAAGAGAGAAGTGAGAAAGAGAATTGGAACTTCGAAAAAAAAAGTATACCAAAGAGGTTTGACGAAGCAAAACGCCTCGAGATATGCAGCCCAGCAAACTTGGACGCACAGACAGTAGCAAAACAACTGATCGTCCTTCCTCTGTTACCTCTGTCCGTTTTGCTTTAGCCGGGCTCGGGCAATGAGTGTTTGCCAAATGTTTGATCAAAACGTTTGTCGTTTCTTGTGGGAAAGGGGACATCGAAATTAAATGCGACGCTCTGATTGCTAATATTCGAAATGCGTTATGCGTCGTCTTTGTCGACTGAAGCCATCGCTGGAAATCCAGCTGTATCACGAGTATGTGTGTGTGTGTGTGTGTATGCGTCTGCGTTGAGAATATGTAGCGCAAAGGATGCGACGGTTAATATCGCGGGTCGTAATTAACTATTCGTGGAGCCATGTACAAATTTTTTTTTTTTTTTTTAACGGACGGTTTCTTTACAAAGCATCCTTACACAACTGCGTGTGCAAATACAAAACTAGTGCTCAAAGAAGTATTATGTGCGGCTCGCATCATCAACAGACGAGCACGTAGCAATATTGATACAATCGCGTTTTCGCGCTTTGTCGTACCTCGTTCACGGACAAAGTCCATGTTCCACGCCTCTATTCATAGTCGACGAGCTTGTCAACGGATAATGAAGACACTTCCCCCTTGACGAGAGAGAGGACTTGCGTGCGGAGGTTTAACTCAGCGCCGTTCTTAATGCCAGCCATGGTTTCCTCCTTTGCTATACATCACAAAACGCGCGATCTCTCTCGCAATCAGATGTATATGCACATACCTTATACCGTTATTACTCGTGGCAGGCAGCCACTGAAACGTTCAATTATCCACGCTGCCTGCATCACTGGCCATTGTGAGGGTCTTATATTCGATCCGCGTTTGCGTTGAAAACAGGCTGCCTCGAAAAGTTGCCCTGAATGAACGTCAAACGATGTTTCGAGTCATGAATGTCAGGTGCTCGCGCATCGGATAAGTCCTCGTCTTCTTTCCCAGTTTATCTCTCTTTCTTTTTTTGCTCGATTCCCCTTCCAACTTCGCGCCTCGATGACTTAGGAACTTATGTGAATGTCCGAGGGATCCATGAGTCGCTAATCAGGTCCTTCGTCGAGCATCGACAGCAGCAGCTCCTTCTTCTTTTGTATCTACTGTGTATTTTGACGGGCTGAAGAATGACGGACCAATTACGAGGCAACGTAAGGCCGCGGATTTTGACACCTGAATACGCCGCATACCTCTCTTACAGTCATTATGCTCGAATCGAGCGGTCGTGGAGACCGGTTGACTGGTCTCGCTCTGAAGCCTAACGAGCGATAAATCGCGTGGACTCTTCTCAGGAGGAGGCTCGTGTCGTCGACTAGTCGATAGAGAAACGATCGAGCTGTAGCAACATGAAAAGCGCATTGCTGCTACTGTAATAATAACATAAATGAAGATTAATTTATAAACGCGATTTTCATCGCGTTTAATACAGCGTGATATTATTTCTTTAACAGCTATAGTCATATTTTATTTAACATCCGAATATGATTTATAATGGTTTAAAATTTTCATACATTAATGTGTAATCTCCTATAAAATTTTTGAAATAAATGGGACTTGTAACAATATGCTTTAAATATGAATAAATGTTACCGCGAATTATTGTTAATTATTAACGATACGCGGCTATTAATTAATTAAAACTGCTCTTAGTATGAACGATGTGAATTTCGAGAGAGAGAAAGAAAGAGAGAAAGAGAGAGAGAGAGAGAGAGAGAGAGAGAGAGAGAGAGAGTTTATTGTTGGCGCAGTTCTAACAAGTCTAAGGTGGCTGTAAACGGAATATGTAGCCGTCTCCGTATTCCTGTTTCCATACTCGCCCAATCTACTCCTTCTCCTTCACCCGCGCAGACTCGAGAAAGTTAGGCGAATGAAAAAAGTTGGCGCAAACCCTCAAGAGAACGCTGAGTAGTTAGCGGACTTCGGAATAATCTTCATTGAAAAAGTTCGTCTAAACCTTAGAACGCCGCGGCTTGTATGCGCAGCTCGATATGAAGAGGTACAGGGAATAAGATATTTTAGCTAAAGTCGCGCAAGATAATGCGCTAACGAGTCAGCAATTAAAGAGACTTAAGCTTTTTATCTTAAAGAGAAATAGCTAAAGAGAAATTAGTGAGACGAGAATTCTTTTTTTTTTCTTTTCTTATTTGTTCCTCTTTCACGTTTAATCCGACTCAATCTTGTCGTAAGCAAACCACTGCCTCCGGTCTCTCTATAAAGTCTCTCGCGTGAGCTTGAAATAGAATCCGTGAGTCATTCCTTTAAGCCCCATTGTCACGGTCAAGTTTGAAAAGGCTCGTTTTTCAGGTGATTTTTCGGTTAACTTCATCCGTGTCGTTTTAGTTCAGGTAAACAAAATACACACACACACACACATACACACTTGTCTTAGGAAAGTCCGCTGTCGGCGAGAACAAAAGGAAATGCTGTTCCACTTATAAACACCTTTCACGATCCTATGTAACCAAATGTATTGTCTTTTGTGATGTGAAATAACGATATACTAACATCTGTTCCCAAGTCAAATATCTATAAAATACAAAATAGATAGAATACATGTTTTTCCATACATTGCATGTAAGATTTGATTTAGTATAATTTCATAAATGTCAGAAGAGAGAAGAGAAACAATGGGATGCGACAGAAAAAATCCATACTTCGTGAAGAAGCTTGTTTGCGACAGGCGCGCAAACTTACGATATTTAATAATTCGGTTGACGCCACGAACATCTGCCGCTCTCTCGTAACCCTTTACTCGTTCCTCGGGTTCTATTCCACCCCCTCTATCGCGCTATTGTTTAATTAATCATGTTGTATTAATAAAGCTCGCCTAATTGAATTCACTGATTTCACATCGTTAATACGAGTTTCATTTAAATTGAATGAAATGTCGCACCATTTCCACCCACCTTACGCCACACCATTCATCCACCCTTCTTTTGCTACTCGTTTCTTCCCCTCCCCCCCCTCTCTCTCTCTCTCTTTCTCTCTCTTTTCTCCGCACTCCCTACCCATCAAACGTGCACCGTCGCTGTGAAACCGGAGCCACCCTCAAATTGTTCTTTTTCTCCCACTGTTTTATTGATCTTCACTTCCTCCGACTACAGAGTTCTAAAACGATTTAAAAGATAACTCATTTCTCATCGTCAGTAAGCACAGAGGACTGAGAAATTCGCTTTTTCATATTCTTTTTTTTTCAGATATCGATACATGTTTCGTAATATGTTAAAAATAAATAACAATAATAAATAAATATCACTAAACATCTAGCAGACAATATCAAAGATTTTAGTATCTACTAATAACATCATCACCTGCTTGTTCGATAAAATTCAATTTACAATTCAGTGTTCTACAGATTGCATTTCGAGAATATATATGAAGTGTGCATTTAGATGAACGCAGATGTGAAAAATAGAGGAGCACGTTATGTGTCGGAAACTCACAATACAGCAATTCGAATGCGTTATTCTTATCACTCTCTTGTCTGATATGTGGTATTGTTTCCATTTCTGCATAAATTTCAAAACCACTACATTCGCATCCAGTGTCGTTTTTTACCACCAGATATACCACGAGTATCATTGGATGTTTGGATCAAAATTAGATGTGAAATAATTTGTGTGCAATAAAATCACGTAATAATTCCTTTGATCTTGTAACGTGAGGACACGTGAGGGAGTGAACGACGAGTGTGCGATACACCGAGCGACACCGGGGCAGGTCTAGAGTCCTCAACTCGAGGCGGTGGAATACGTGCCGGGAGTACGTTTACGGCACTTGCCATCAGGGTGCGTCCAGGCTGGTCCGGGTAAGCTTCCAAGATCCATATAACGTGTGCCGTTTAGATTGTGTTGCCTGCTCCGGCAGCTTGCGAGCTTATGGGAGGAGCGTACGCGAGAAGGCCGCACCTCGAACTCCGCCTCCATTTCGAGTTCTTGTCTTGCTGCGAGAGGCGCTGCTGTGCTGTGCCACAATCTACACGCTGCACCAAGGCACGAGCGGCTGCTACGGACACGCGTGAATGTTGTCTTCACGTAAAGGCACACCTTGATGTCTTCCGGATTTGATACGGTTCAAGCGCCAGAACAATGATTCGAGTAGCTTGTATAAGAGAAGGAATCCAGATCTTCCTTCGCTGTTGTACACATAGTGCTACAGAATTATTACTCATTCTCTTACCTTTTGTTTAGGAATATCCATGAGAATGTATAGATGTTTTATTAATGAAAACTCGATAGATTGAGATAATAAGTCCGAAACGCTAATTAAGCTATCGTGTAAATTCGCTTCTAAATAACGGATTGGTTTTTTTTTAGCGATTTCCTCTATTTTCGCGCTTATTCTTTTTATATATTAACAATTGTATAAATTAAAAATAGATTCCAAGTTAGCAAACAAATGTACTTAACGAAAATAATTTAAACATTTTTGTTGGATGTACGCGTCATGCTTCGCAAGATGTGACAATGTTAATTTTATTATGTAATCACAATGTGTGTACAGTACATTTTTCCACTTTTGTATCTGAACGTGCAATAAGAGAAGATATTCCTTACACAAAGGCGGTGCACAGACATTGAGAGGACCGCGAGCACACCGCCTTGTCCGCCCGCTCCTTTATTTCCGGCTAGTGCCTTTTCACATCGTGTTGTCTGGTTTTTCCAAGTTGTCCGAGGGTCGGCCGCCAAGTTTATTCAGTCCGCCAAACTTTGTAGTACACCGTGTCGACCGCCAGAGGGCAGTAGCCCGACGGACAAGAGGTGGGAACCGGAACTGAACGCCTGGCTCCGGATATAACCGTCTCCCACTTCCCTCTGCCGCCTTCAGCCTCCTCCGCCTCCGCGCTTCTTCGACCGCGCGCTCGCGCGCACACATACACGAGTCGCGCTTTGTCCGGTCTCTCGGACGCAATTAGGGTGGGTCTCGGCCTTCAACCCCCTTGGGGGTGCCCCTTCGCTAAGTAGAAAAGCGTGTATCCACCTCCGACCTGGAAAGGCGGTGGGGTTTGTGTCTGGCTAGAACGGATCCGGACGGACGGACGGATGGACTGAGCTGACAGCAGCTGACTACCAGTTCGACCTACTCCATCTACAATCTCTGGCTATTCTCTCCCTCGTGTTGTCCAGTTCTACTTCCTGGAGTCTTGGCCAGCCTCCGGATTCCTTGCTTCTAAGATAAACATTCCGATAATATTCTTATATATTTTATGGCGTACATATATCTTTTGTCTTTTCAGCTACTGACTTGTTACACATCCTACAACCCGAACCGAGTAGCATAAATAAATTATTCAGAAATGGAATAAAACAACAAAGTTTGTACATAAAAGTTCGATAGAAATCATACGAATAATATGAATTCTTATAACAATGGAAGAATATATTAGGCTTTATTAGAGATCTTAATACAAGATGGCAATTGAATACTGACAGTCTCGTCTAAACCAAACGTGTAAATGGAGGTAATTCTCGCTCGTCATTCCCCTACCTATCTACTCTGTTAGCAGACAAACTACGAGGGAGCTCTAATATTACGCGAGTACGTACATACTATTACATATCCTGCCAGCAATGCCCGGGCAGCCGCGATACGGTCGGTTGGTAGAATATCCTTTGGAACACCCCACAAGGGGCTCGTTTGTCTAACCACCCCTTCCACCTTCCGTGGCAGCGTTCCACGAGCACGTGGTTATGCCCACTTCGTCATCGAGCAGGGAACGCGCGAATAGAAGAGACGGAGAGGGGTGGTATTCTGTGCGCTGCTTCGAGAGACCGCACAAGCCATTCCTCTACGCTACCTACCGCACACCACCACCATCACACCACCGCCACCCGGCATCGTTGTCTCTATCTTCTCGGGCGCGCGTTCCCGCTGGTCCATTCGCCCCTAAATTGTGAATAATGTTGATTATGTAAAAAGACTTTACGAGACGTTATTACCGTCATTGCGATTACGATGTTATACGAGTCGCAGGGCGCGCGTGGCCCCGCGACGCTCGTAATCCTCGAGCCACCATCGTCCAAACACCTTTTCTCTCGTCTCACCCTCACTCTCTCTTTCTTTATCCTTGCCGCTCGCTCTCACCACACGTATCACCTGTAATTCACTTACGTTATAGCCTCCACGAACGGTTACGAATGTCGTACTTGCGGGTCGGTGAGAAAAAAAAATGAAGAAAAAGTACGCCTGTGAAAATTGCCGATAAAACCGTTGCTTCACGACCTTTTTTAACTCGAACGAGGTATTTCAAGCGTATCACATTTTTATCCGATGTGAAAAAATTGTATATTTAGTAATTAATAATTTTTCGCGTACGAAGAAAACATACTATTAGGTGAAGTAAAAAGTTCTGAGCGTTTTCATCGTCGAAATAAAGCAAAAAAACGCTCAGAACTTTTTACTTCACCTAATATTTTAATACTATATATTTTAATACTATATAGAGAGTGATAAGGATTTTAAAAGATAGTTTAAAAGATAGTTTATAAAACTAGTTTAACTGCTACTTTAATTTTAAAATTATATATAATTATATATAATTATATATAATAAATTATATATAATTATATATATATATATCTGTGCTTTTTAAAAAAAAATAATGCGAAAGATTGTCAGACTGGTGTTATGATATATGTCCATTAATAGAAAGCGCACGGAGGTGAAAAGAGTGTAGTGGCGGAAAAAGACAAACGCGCGGTTATCGAGGAAAGTCCGCGGGGCGGGAAAGAGGTGTGGCGGTGGTTTGGTACGGCACTGAGTGTAGCAACGAACGATGATGCGCTGACGAGATAGGGTAGATTGCAGGCCCGCGCCGCGTGTCCCGTTGGTACGCGTCGGTATCCGCGCGCCTGGCCAGAGCTGATACGGTCAGCCCCGGGATAACTCTCTTCCTCATCTTCCGTCCCGTTTCCGTCTCTGTCCCGCGCCGCTGCCGTCTCTCTCGTAGGGCAAAATACATACCGTACCTACCGCCTATTACCAGCAGCCTTTCCTGTTATCTTATCCGGACACCGCCGGTCCGGTCGCGAATTATTATTAACCTGCATGCACGTCGTCCCACCTCTACCCTTTACCGCTATTCCTCTGTCACCCACCCGCTGTTCTCGTCAATGTTTTCATCCTTTATAACGAGGCAAGTCGCAATACGCAGCGCGATACTTGTAAGTTTTAACCAATTCGTTTGGTTCGATAATACTCTTGTGAAAAATAGCGTTTTTTTAAACGTTTTAGTTGAGTGACGTGATTATTAAAGAATATTATACAATTGTATGTGTTGTTTCTGTATTTAAATTCAATCTATAAAATTAGCAAGACTATGTTACGAGATCTATTCTATTCTGTCAACGCTCGATAAGCCTGTAACTTTAGGCCACATTAATTTCTTTAGTTCACTGCTTTCGATACAATTTTAGGCGACATTCAAATATCGTTTGCCAAATATTTTTAAATCTTCTAAATCATATGCTTTTATTAAAGCGGAATCTGACGTACATGCGTCATTTAATTAAGACATTTTTATTTATTTATTTTTTTTTATCTTTATAAAAGTATGTGTTTATACTGCTTATTCTTTTACTGTTGATATCACTAGCCATTGCAAAATCGAGCCAGCAATCACAAAGAACAATAAATGGTTTTTGTTCGCGGCCTTGGGAAAGAGAGGTCATCATTGGGATATTCGCGTGTAAGCGGATAACGACGTGCATAAACGAGTCATCGAACACTGGACTCATTCACAGCTGTCCTCGTTATTGACCACCCACGACATCGATCGGTCGAATGTTCGGGCTATCTGTATCAGGGAATTGGACAACGATTTCGAAACGTATTGAATCGGCTATATAGCAGACTAGAATGTAAACACGTTTGCAACTGAATTTTTTATAAGATATACTCTTTATGTATCACAGATGTAGTGGTGTTTTTATGGTACATTTAAAACACATGTAAACAATTTATTTATATTACTATTTAAAAAATAACAAGTAATTAAATTTGTTAACTATATGTTAGCCAAAGTATTGCGTAATAATTAATAATTATTGCCAAAAAAGAGAATAATCATTGATAATCATTGATCATCTGACTCAACTTGTAACACTTTAAGAGAAACTGCAAACCATAGTAAGAAGCAGTAAGAGAAATTAAAGAACGACTACGAGAGTCAGGGTGCAATCGTCAAGCGCGATATCAAGGCGAGCATCTCGGGCGGCGCCAAGGCCGTGGTTAACGAGGACCTCGTCTGGCCATTCAGCTGGTTTCCCTTGTCGCCGTTGTCGATTCGCTGCGTACCTGCGGCCTGAGAACCCGCGTATTGAAAAGCGCTTGTAGAGTTGTGCTGCAAACAGCGTACGGTGCAAAACCGCACATTTCGTCTTAACAAAACCACCGCACGACCACTGTGTTACGCGTTCTTGTTTCTTCTTGTTTGCCAAATAATAAAAAGCGGTCTCTAAGTGCCAACATAAAGTTCGAAGAGAAACGAGAAGACACGAGGAAAAGAAAGAAAATTAGTGCGGCAAGAAGACGAATCGAGTGACTTTTCGAGTTGTAAGAGAGAAAACGAGAAGAAGTGGGAGAGAGAGGACAAGAGTCAGTAAACCCGTACAAACCATTCACACAAGCCCTGCGGGCCGTCGGAGTACCTGGAAACGGTTCTAATGATATGCTCCGAGATCGCTGGTCGTGAATGAAACCTTTCGGGAATTCTCCGACGGTTTCGAAGAATTAGGAATTCCGAAGACAGGTTCTGGTTCCCTCCTTCCCTCCCTCCTTCTCGCATCATTCCTCTGGCTTCCCCTTTCTATATCGTTCACCTTTTCTTTCTGTCTTTCGCAAAGCGGTTTCAGAGCTGACTCCATAAAGAGGTTGTTTGTGGCGGTAAAGAGGCGGGTGAAGCGCTTTGTGAAAGACGCTTCTCCCTATCTTCTCACACTCTCGTCTATCTCTCTCTCTTTCCTTTTCGCTCGTCTTTCGTTTTCCTCTTCCCTTTCGTTCTCTCTTTCTCTTTCTGTCTCTCTCTCTCTCTTTCTCTCTTTCTTTTTCTTTCTCTGTTCCCCTCTTTGCTATGCGCCGCTACCGCTGCAGGCTGAGATTTATAAGCGCGAGCGAGTCTTTCAGGGACGCGCCAGCGGTTCATCCTCGAATGGGAACAATTTGGAGGATAAGGATGCGATAGCGCGAAAGCCACGGTTAGAAAATACTCAATGGAGAAAAAGAGGAGTCGGTCGAATCATGGAGAAAATCCGTCTACGAAATTGTATTCGGTCGCCACTGTGAATCATTGCGGGCGAGACTGTGTTATTTTATCTCTCGTCAGAATATCTTCACTCTTACGCTTGTGAATGAACCAGTCGCAACGCGACGGTAAAAACCGGTAAACGAGCCAAGTGTTGAAACTCGTAGAGATAAAGACGTCAAAATACTATTAAAAAACTTTAAAAAGAAGTAAAGAATTTAAAAGATTTATATTTAGAAGAATCGCATTCTAATTAATTTTGCATCATATTCTTTCAAATAAAAAAAAAAAAGATCTCTACGTTCATTTTACATTGTTTGATTAAGCTACGAACGAATAATACGAAAAAATAAATACAGTAAAAAAGTTAAAATAGCAGAAACAGATAAGAGACAGTAAAGTTTTTTGTCGCTTCCCTACTTCACGCGGAGTTACAAAACTTATAAATATACATTGTTTCGAACTCTCGTGACTCTCATGCGCGTAACATGAATTACTTTACTAGAAAAATCTTCCGATGAAAGCATCAAGTTCATCATTTGTTAAACAATTATGTGATAATTATAGGTATACAAGACATATTAAAATTACATGAATAAAAATACCTTAAAAGTTACCTTAAAAGTTACCTTAAAAGAAAGTGTTATTTTTATTCTTTCTCTCTCTCACTTGCTGTATCTTTTTATTTTGCTACCAAGATTGTACAATTCTCTTCTACCTTTCGCATTCTCCTTCTTTCTCCTGCGTCTTCTACATCGAGCGAAAGAAAAGAAAAAGGTTATTTTATTTTATCGGAATGGCGAAACAGCGTGAGAATTCGTTTACCTTTTTCCCTATTAAGAAGCGACGCTCCTTCTGTCGACGACGGGATGGGCTTTGTGGAACCTGGGTTGCCGTGTCATCAACGTTTTATTTCCACGGGCGTGCGGCACTCGCGCTATAGCTCCAGGAAGAACGCAAAAGTTTAATTAATTTCGAGCCACGGCATTAAGTGGCGGTATCGGAAACCTTCCTCTAACACCTCGACGTCCTCTCGACACTTAAGAGACCGCTTGTTCCTTTACTGCGGCTTGACTATAACCGTCTCTCTCTCTCTCTCTCTTTTTCTATCTTTCTTCTATCGTCGCAAGAAATATCAAATTTGTACGATTAAGAACATCATTGCTACTGATTCTCAATGTGTATCAGTTGTCATTTATGTTTTATCCTACATGTAATATGGTTACGATGATCTCTTTTTTTTGAGGATACGATACTTCCTCTTCAAATTCGTCAAAGTTCTGACAGCTCGTTTATAGTGACACCACCTTCGCCCTACGGTCAAGACAAGGTAACAGGTTTGTTTGTCTCTCAGTTGGTACTCGATGACATCGGTGAGTGATCACCTACGAAATCGAGAAGGGCGGCCTCACTAAATCCCCGACGACATGGGTTACCGCTGTGGCTTACTGTGCCAAATACAACGATTCTTGTGGCAAACTAACAGTATATAGTCTTGTGGTTGTTATATTACTTCTAACGTTTCTATTTTTTTTTTTTTTCAAGTTAATGTCATCAGGAAATTAAAATCAAATTAGTCATAGAAACGATTTTCGAGATAAAAGTTATTTTTTCTTTTCGAGCTGTCATTCACGCGAAGAACCATTTCTGTTCTCTTACTCGTGCCAAATATCTCGCGCGGTAACAAGCATGCGGACTATGCAGCATTCCTTCAAAACTGTCGTGCGATATTTTCTCTTCGCTGCTTTTGTTGACGCATTTTTTTTATCGTCTGAAACACGTGTCGCCGTAGTGGTGGTTTGCACTTTCTGCTGCAGTAGACGCGGTCATCGAGGTGAACGGGGTAGGCACGTGCGTGCATTCGCGTCAAAATAACGCGTCGTCGACGTATTCACGCGTGCCACACGCGTGTAAATGCGTCACGTGTGTATTTTCTACACTCAGCGCACTTTTACGCCTCCGAGGAACGCCTTGCCAACAAATCATCGACGCGCCGCCGCTCTTCCCGAGCATAGAGCGCGTACCGTATCGCGGGAACAACTCTGGCAAGAGTGTTCGACAAAGTCCGAGGAGACGTCCGGCAAGTTGATGCGAAGGAAGACAAGAAGGAGATTCATGACGCGGACGGGAATAGTTCCCCTCGACAATGTCGCTTTCGTTGACGACGCCTTCTCGGGTCGCTCTTTCTCTTCAACCGACGTCGTCGTTGCAGACGCGGAATGTGAACTACCTCGGCTGTTAACCTTTCAACTACACTTTTATTTATTTATTTATTTTTTTTTTATGTGTAGAGGCGCGTGTTTCGTGAAACAAGCGTCGCGATGCTTGAGCGGCCGTGTTCTTCGAAGCGAGCGCACGTTTATCTTGCGCGACGTTGTTTCATGTGCTGTTAGACTCATTAACTTTAAGTTTTAAATGTATAATGAGATGTACAATATAATTGTTAAATTTCGAATTTACAAATATGAGTAATTTATGATCAGTATCGAAATAAAAGAGAGAGTTTTTGATACAACTCCGGATTTTTAAATTCGCGTTCGCATCGCAAAGTTCTCACGTAACTTTTCAATGTACCAACTCTGCGCGGAAATTCCGTAGTGCCGTTACCCCGAAAGAGTGACGCGTGAGGGAAAGAGACGATCGACTTTCTTAACGCGGAAGAAAACCCCTTTCGCGCTGTTGGCTCGACGGGAATTATTTAAATGGATTACCGCGGCAACTCCGTGGCAAAGTTTTCCGAGGGATTCGCTGATCCGCTCTTAAAATTTAGATGGATTATAAGGAGAACGCGCGCACACACACAGTGGAAGAAGGAGTCTAGGTGAAGTGTACGAGTAAAGAGGAGAACAACGAAGCGGACGATGAGGAGAACGACGACGACGACGGCAACGGCGGCGGCAACAACGACGACGACAACGACGACGACGATGACGACGCGACGAAGATGAGGACGAGGAGTACGGCGGCGCGCCGAGCTCTGCCTGCAGATTTCATACTTATTATACTTAACGGGGGACGGCGTCTTTTTAAAGAAGCTAACAATGAGGGATGGTAGATCCCTGTCGACCTCCGCGACGTCCCCGTCCTCTCTTTCCTTTAAGAAAATGTTTAATGCTGCGGAAAGTAAGGCGTGGTAATTAATATCCATTATCTTCTACGTTGGCGACCTCTATCCAATTAGTTCCGCAGATACCTGCGGAAACAAAGACGCATTAGCAGCATCTCTGCAGAACGGATATGACAAAAATCGGCTTAATTCGCCGCTCGACACCATCGAGAGTTTTCATTGAGTCTTTTATCTCACACAGACTCTGACTTTCTTCGAGAATTTCTATTTTTTTTTTTTTTTACGCAGAAAAATTGCGTATTTAGAATATTATATCCGATAATCAAATGTATACATGACGAGAGATGTTGCAGCGAGCCAATGTGCGTAGGAGTACAGATCTATCAACCGTCGTTAGGTTGGAAAGTGAATTTCAACGACACCGCACGTACAATGGACTACAAGTGAGGATCGCATTTAGCTCGCAGAGATGTTACAATTACGGTAGCCTATAGTGGAGTTCTACGGGTGTGTTATCACTTCGAAACGTCGGGTATTAATCCGCACGGGGAAAGTACGTGCTCGACATAGTCTCTCGCAATAATACGGCAGATCCGTCGATCTACAAGACTGTCGGCGTTTACCACCGGTAGACGCGACCGACTTGTATTCGCGGTTAAGTGCAGTTGTAATCGTAGAAATTGTAGCAACGTGGGAGAATCCATCGCGGCGCATACATATTCGCGCGCGTGCATAAGTATTCGCACACACTTCGCTGAACACGTGCGTGTGTGTACGAGAAAGGATGGTGATGTTTCTGGTGTGATGAGTAGCCAAGCCTCACTTGCTTCGCTAGTTTATTAAATCTTAGTCGCGTATATCGCGCGCAATAAGCGTTGCCAGGCGAGTTTATTCTTGTATGAAAGAAAAAAAAAAATGTATTCTTTGAATTAAGATAACGTTTGCGTGACCAGCGCACTAAACGACGAAGACGCCCCGGTGCAAACTCTGTTGCAACACGTAAGTAATTAGTACTTCCTTCACGATTTCACCGTTACGCTATAAGTCGACTATTTATACAGTTTATTTCAGTACGCACAAAGTGATACTAAATCAGAATATTTTTTTTGTTCGCGATAATTGCTGCATCCGAATAGATTGAGATCAGGTGGAAACAGGATGAGTAGAATACACGCAATTATTTACATTATCGCATTTTTGAAACAAAAAGTGGTTTTCACTCTTTCCTTATAATAAAGCAATATAGCGATAAGTGCCGATTAGAATCTTATTCGCAAAAGCGCTTACATAAAAACTATATCGCGCTTGAACAACGATCGAGAAATCTTTTACTGAGTAGCTGCGTGAACGCGGCAACAGGGTGCGGGGAAGCGAGACGTGAAAAGGGCGGTGTGTGTGTGTACAGCTTCGCGGTGGCGGCGGATAGAGCGAACTAGAAGGAGCGCGCCATGATAATAACAGCGATTATCGCTGTATTCGGGAAATTACTGGTAAGCGGCTGGCCCGGTACATAATTGAACGCCGCGGCCAGATACTACTTCCCCGCGCGAAGCGCGCGTGTGCGTGCAGAACGCGCGCGAGAAAGGCAGCGCAGAATCGCTTTCGCGTGCGTTGCGCGCGCGCGCACACACAGGCGTATTGATGTTACGTATACGCGTATACACACGCACACATACACAAGGACTCTCGCACACTCAGGCGAGACGATCTCTCGCACATTGCGCGTGCGGCGCCGCACTTACACTTCCATACGGAAACACGGCTATCTATCCGGCGGAGGTTTATACGCGTGTTGCCGCTGTAAACTCGCGCCCGGGTACCGGCAACGTAATCGTATGAGATCCCATTGCATGAATATAATTTGCATACAAGTTGGTTATATGGCGGAGGCCGGCATCAGCTGGCTCGCCCGTATAAACGATTATATGGACCCAACAGATGTAGGCGGACCCGCGACCCCGCGCAGTCCGCGATTGGCGTTGTACCCTTTTACGCCCTCCTATTCCGCTCTTCCCCCTCCCCCCCCCTTCCCGGCGCTGCGTTATCACAAAATGCTCTGCTAATGGCAAGGGCAATATAATTTATAGCTACCTGCGAATGCTCCGAGCGCCCCTTATGCGAATTGCCGCGCGATCGGACCGCCGGCGTTTAACTTCGTGGAATATAGCACCTCATTTTTCAAGTAGACGTGTGTTTCTCGCACGTAGTTCTCGCACATCC
The DNA here is from genome assembly GCA_014839585.1 of Pseudomyrmex concolor. NCBI lineage: Eukaryota > Metazoa > Arthropoda > Insecta > Hymenoptera > Formicidae > Pseudomyrmex > Pseudomyrmex concolor. Next base: position 25,175 of record QVOB01002198.1, on the reverse strand, counting down.
GACATAAACCGTTATCAAAGTTAATGCCGGTGATGTGAAGAAAGTAAAGTAGAAAAAGCTTCCCCCATTTAAGAGTAATGTTTTTACTTTTCTCTTCTGATATCTTTTCAAGTGTGAATTATCTGATGCCCCATACTCTTTAATAGTACATAATTTATTATGTTAGTGTCTTGGTAAAATTTTTAAAATATATAAAATGTCAGATTATCGCTTTTGATTTTGAGAGCTTGAGATACGAAAGGTTCAGAAGCTCAGGATAATCAGAAAAGGGGCAAACGACCGGTTCAAGTGCGGTTTGACGTGGAAAAGAAGCTTCGCGCGTTGCATTCTTGACGGTTGCATCCTCGGGAGCAGAGTGCAGAAGTGGATCGCTAGCATGGCACATCATTAAGCCGGAGTGGTCGTGTTGTGCTATCGACTTTGTCGTTTTTTCTCCCTCCTCTCTATTCCCCTCTTGATTCGTTCAGACTGCCTCGGAAACCTCTTTTTCGTGCGACGCGGCATCCCACATCGGACCCGGACACCTAATCTAATGGGTGAGACACGGCGGATATAGGTGTGGGCATTTTAGAAGAAAATACCACGGCCAGGCCGATTGTCATTTGAGAGAGAAAGGCGGATGAGCGAGATGGAACTGTTAGTTTGTAAGAAAGAGAAAGAGAGTTAGCGTAACAAGAATGAGCGAGTAAGGCAGAGAGATATTCTTTGAAGCAGCCGCCACCACTTGTTGGTCGATCAACGGCTCCCTTTAAATCCGATCGCCGGTCACCTCATCCCCTTCCCACAGCTTCTTCAGCATCGGCGGTATAGGCGCCCCTTTTAGAGGTGGATTGCGTTCCTGTGCACGCCTCACCAACCACGCCACGCCGCCGCGGACGTTACAGATTTTCGTTTACATTTATAAGTCCGAGAGAGGGCCAGCCGCAGCTGGCGTGCCAATAAATTCCACGGCGTTCGTCGGGAGAGAGCCTTTAGCGCCACCGTATATTGTTGCGTGTGGAGGGGGTGGCTCTCGTTGACGACCTTCAAAGCGGACGAACCGCTGTGTCCGGTGTGGACGTCATCGGAACATACCTTCGATAGGCAGTAACGCCTCGTTTTATTGGCGGTTGATCCTTTATTCCGTTTATGCAATATCTAGCCCGCAGAAATATTACCTTAAGCGCCGCTTCTCTGATATCGGTGCTACGCGTAAGGCGTGTCACCATGCATTTTCATCGATTGCCGAACGCATCGCCACGCAAATGTATTCGATCGTAAAATCCACATGGTGATCTATTTCTATTTGCATAAGAAAGGCGCAAGTTATATCTTACGTGTATCTCTGATAAATCAACGGAGATCACAAACCATTAGCTCGCCCGCATAAATCAAAATGACTAAACGAGCGGCAGAGTTAGATTAGCTTACAAATTATGAAAGGGTCCTTAGCGGCGCAAGTATATCGGTCGAGTTTACCGAGTACATCGAAAATCCATCTTGCCTGCTTTAGATTTAACACGAGGGGGAGCAAATCGTCGAGCTTGACTTGGTTCGTAAGATGTTTCCTTTCGTTGGAAACGAACGGTTTCTGAACCGGCGCATTGATCGCCGAGGGTGAGTCGTCGGGCTTTCTCCCGCGAATGGCGTAAAAGTAATATAAAGTCTGGAAGCCGCGGTCATATCGCGCTCGTAAACCAGAAGGCTCTTCCGTTCCTATCGCGCCTCGCGTCTCGAACTTGTAAGAGCGCGTTCCTTCTCGTATTCGTCGAGCGTGGAGAGTCTTCGTGGTATGAAGCAATTTACATGAGGGTCGACGTGCGCGTGCTCCACCCTCGCGTCGTAGCAAGGCATCCAGAATCGTTCGACACACACCGGAGGTCTTGTTAGACTGTCAGGTACTATTCGCGCGTGGAAAGAATTGTGCGATTGGAAAATTGGTGTTACAAATATCCTGAATTTAGTAACGCGACTCTGTAACGTAAAATCAATATGCGAGTATATCAAAGGAGTTTTCAAGGAAAACAGAAGAAAATAAATTTATAAAATAAAAAATAATTTATAAAAATAATTTATAAAATAAATTACTTGACTACTTTTTTTTTTATACTATAGGTATGTAAAATTTAAGATAAATTTTGTTTTCTCTCAGAATACTTATTTCTTTTTTGTAAAATATGAAAATTACTTACAAATTATTTTTTTCAAATTATTGTTGTTTAGATTGGCTGAAGATGATTAGTGATCCTTAACATCAAATAAGTTGTTTTTTCTTTGACTTTAGATTTGATTGACCATGACAATGGTGGATCACAACATCGAAGTTAATTTCGATTTTCGAATTTCATTTATATTTAAAGCCTGTTTTAATTGTATTTTGTTTTTATTGATAAATCTTATTTTAATAATAACCTTTTTTACTTATATCAATATGTACTTTTTAATCTGGCTTAATTGGGCGCCAGATTAATTGGGAAAGTTTGACGTACGAAGTTTCGCCGTGTTGTTAAGAATGTTGATAAAGAACTAATTGCATGAGTCGCTTTTTTTCTTTCCTATCAGTTATCAGTGACGTCTGTAGATTTTATTCCGATGGCCTACTTGTAAATGTTCAGATGGCATGTTCTCGGGTCTTTTAAACAGCTGCGCAGTGGGTAATTACTTCACTGTTTACCTGTGTATATCAAGGATGTTCTGATTGGTGTGGGAAAAATGTTTGGCTATTTTATATGAGTTTCCTTATCTAAACTCGGAAATTAAAAGTTTGTGTGTCGATATCTCTTCTCTTTCTGTTAGGTATATCGTTATAATTCAATATTGCGGTTGCCGCAGACTCAAGAACCATTATCTTCGGCACGGAAGCCGCTTCGTAAGAGCTACCCTATCTATACGCGGCGTGTACTCGATAATGCCCGAACAAAGTGCTGTCGCCGGTGAGTAGATTACACGAATACTCGAAAAGTGCCAAGACAAGGAGCAGGGGGGTAGGAAGAAGGAGCGGCGAACGCCGGCGTGAGGAAACGCGAGGAGAGAGGAAGGGCTGCGCGAGAGGGTGAGGGAAGTCGGCCATGTTGAAAGGGTGGGATGCGAGGCGAGAGGTGGCTAGACGAGAGAAGGCGCCGCACGGTCGCGTCTTCGACCGCACGAGAAAGGCTACGAAAGCGATCGCTACGCGACCACGACGCGGTGTCGAGAGTGAGCACCATCTTGTTAACAGCCGAGTTCTTTTCCCATCGGCGTCGGCTCCGATAGGCCTGCGGGGCCACGGTGGGCGTTCTTCCTCGTCTTCCTATTTTAACCACTCGTACATGCTCCGCCTCGAGCGATGCTCTCGTGGTTCTCCGTGCACGTGATCGCCGCGAGTATAAACGCCGTGCACGGATTGCATTGGTTCCCCTTATATGCGTCTCCGATGAATCCACAGGTAGGTGAAATGCAACCCAGTCCTGGGGCCACATTCTCGATGTAGTAACCAGACGTGTGTAACTAGTGACCAGACGTTTATCGTAATCGGCGTAATCGTATAATATTTAGATTTTGTGTTACGCGCATAGAAGATATTACTTATATTCATATAGAGACATATTGACCTCTGATTCTTTTGTCACTTTAAAATTTCTCTAGCAACGATATGCTGATATATTATGTAACATCAAGATGATCTAATCTCTATTGCGAAATGTGGGATTCAATAATTTCCAAATTTCTATGTCAAAAAAGACTTATCGTTTCGCGAATTCTCGAAAACACTTTTATGAAGCACGCAATTTCCATATAAATAATTATTTTAATATATTCGGAACATATATCGAATTTAAATTCTTACCCAACGTGTTCGTACTTGCTGGTTTACTCTGACGGCTTTTAAAAGACAGGTGCAGATTCACAAGCACGACCTGATAAAACATTAGCGGCCACCTGCATTTCTTTCGAGCGAGCTGCTGCCACGCAAACACGACTTGAGAGGCGGATAGCAGGCGGCGACAAAACCAGGGAATAAGAGAAGATACACATCCATTACCATCAGCATGCAAATTAGATCGAGGATTACCGCAAATCCTTTCGTAACAATCCTCCGCGCCGCGAGCGGGGATCTTGCGGATCGCCTCGCTCTCCACGAACGCAATGGTCCTGAGAAAAAGGGAAAGGGAGAAAGGGAAAATCCTGCGGAGGGAATCCGGGAGCGCGAAGAAGGGCGAAGGGATGCCGGTCTGTATAAACTCTTAACTCGAAACTTAATTAACGCCTGCCATCGCGATACCATGGTATGAATGTTCTCGTCTACATCGGTACAGATACGTGCATTCTCTTTCTCGACCGAGAAAGAGTTCGTATTATAAAAAAAAAAAAAAAAAAATTGTATATATTTACGATAGGTTAACACACATACTTGCGGCGATATAGTGCAAAGTTACAAAAGAGAATTTATGTGCAAAGAAGAGTTTGCAACAGACGCGTGACTTGCAAGAGAAAGAATATTAAAACAGAGAGATAATAACGTAATAATATTAAATAAAACATAATAATATTAAATTAATTCGTTCCACATATAAATTATTATACAGTTATCGCGTTTCCTACGACGTCACTTTCAGTCCTTTCCTCTTTCCTTCATGATTTCATCAAGCTATCGATGTACCTTCCTCTTCACGAACGAATAGAATAAAGATCCACTGTTCCCTCCGAATGTACAACTCTATCGTTGATCGGCGATACTGCGGAACCTGCGTCATAAATTTCAATTTCAAAGCCATTAGGTAAAACAAGACCGGGCATTGAGCCGGCCAGTTCTGTAATGCCCGTTCTCATATCTCATACGACGTGAATCGCTTAGTAGCTACACATCGTGACTCTGCGGGAATTTGATACGCGCGTGTGTGAAACGCCTTTCTATAAATTATTATAATTAATACCGGAAGAAGAGATCCGCGAAAAGAAAAGAGCCGTTCATTCATGTCTAACTTACGCTTCATTCAGCGACAACGCTCTGCGCTTTGTCCTCTCTGTCTCTTCCTGTATCTTCGCCTCCCCTCGTCTCGCGTCAACTCAAACTTGCCCTCACGTTATCGTGCAACTTTATGGTTATTGTCCCCGTGTCGACGTACACGCTCGTTGAACAGCGACAACAGCTGACACGGAACTCGCGAGTATCCGAGAAATCGTTTGCTTTAATAGACTCTCGGAGCCAATATCGGCTACGAAGACGAAAAGAGAACCAGCCAGGAATTGCATGCATCATCGTTATATATAATGTTTCAAGACGAAACGCAAAGTTGAATATTAAGAGATAAAAACGAGGAACTGAAACTTCAAATGTAACCGCGTATAATCGCGGCTAAGTATTTCTATCGTTTATGACATGCTTCGTTTATGATATGCAACCGCTTAATTATTGGCACTCATAAATAGCGAACAAATTACTTTTACAGCAAGATACGAGTTCGCAGTAATGCGTCAATGTGAATACTTTTTTTTTTAGCCTGCTGTACACGCAATTCCGCGAAGAAAGCGAACGCGAATGCTAACGGTAGCTGCAAACATAGCCACGAGAGAATGGTTCGAGTAATATAAATTTCCTCAGCGCCGAGCGCCTCGTAAAATGAAAGTGCGTCGAGCGATCTAGCACTTGATTATGCATTTAACATCACGTTGCGGTTAATTTACGTCAATAGATACGCGCGTTCAATGTTATTCAGTTACGAATGAAAATTTTGCGTAAACAGAATTCCATCAAAGAAACGCCGTGTTATCGCAAGGGGAAGCAAAAGTGGACACGTAAAGATAAAAAGTGAAGACGAGCCTACCTACGCGATGTGAGTGTGTTTTATAATCTTGCGGAATGTACAAATAGGATATGTGAGGAGATCACGAAGAATTCTTGACAAATAGCGTAATTAGCGGTAGGCAGCCGGTCGACATTTCGTCGCTCATAATAGATAAGTGCTCCGCGAATTATGTTGCTGCACGCGTATTAACGTCACGCGGGGACCGCCGCAACACGAATAATGTCCCCGATAAGCTGAATGGCGGGGACGCGAAAGATCCTTTGCGTCCGCGGTCGGATACGAAAATTAAATAAAGTGAAACAAGGTAGAATCGCGTGTATCATCACAACCGAGATGCGAAGTAATGGATCCGGAGAGATAACGCGTTCGATGAGAGTGCCAGATATATGTATATTCGTTCACCGCATATGCGCGGTGATTTACTTTATGGTTCCATCACGAAACAGAGACATTATGTGAGAAGTAAACCTTCTTCAAAAAGATAACACGCTTTGCAAGATATAACGTTTGAATAAATTGTTTTTTTTTTTTTTTTTTTGGCTCTCAATCAATCAATCAATCCATTTCTCGTTCTAGCATTAAGTTTCAAACTAAATTGATGTAAGTACAAAGTTAACATCATCACTAGTAGTATAATCGATTCGAGCCCGGCGACACACCGTGTGTGTCATGCAGTACCTATCCAAAGTACTCGATGACGCATCATATGTGTCATGTGAAGGAATTTATATTTTCAATCAGTATTTAAAAACCAATCGGAGAAGTAAGATCGCATAGAAGAAACATTAAAAGGAACATTGTGTGAGATTAAAAAGTTGTATTGGTTTGAAGATTAAAAACAAAAAAAAGAATTTTATTAGAACAAACAAAAACATGTCGGGTCTTGAGCTTGTTTTGTTATTTGCGATCGGGCTCGAAAGAGATAAAGTTAAATATATTCAATTATTTATTTAGCGTGTTTCTTCTAAACGGAAGGAAAAATTGCTAATGATTACGTACGATCTGGGTAGAAAAGGGTGCTAGAAATGGTAGAAAGGGTGCTGGAAGTAAAAGTGGCGAGTGCTGCGGACATTGGACGGAATCCAAGCGGTTCCGCACGGGCTATAAAGCACGAGAAAAGTCCTTGAGGTGTATCCATTAAGCCGCGGGCAAACAAACCCAAAGAGCATCAACGACCGGCACTTCGGTCGTAATATATTACGACGTGACTAACACACGCTAAATCGCAGCCGCTTAAGCTTCATCTATACGCGTGCTTGTCACATTGTATTTTATAAATAAACAGAGAGACTTTATTTTATAGAGCGTGATACAGATGTCACAAGTCTTATCTTACGAAAGTAAAGCTTCAACAAAATTTTGTTACAATATTCGTTATATCTACATTATTGCCGAGAAATATTGTAATGCTATTAAGATAATGATATAATACTAATGATATAATAATAATGATGATGATGATGATGATGATGATAATAATAATAATAATAATAATAATAATAATAATAATAATAATAATAATAATAATAATAGTGCCAGATGACATAAATAAATTTTCCAACAAAACTTTGAAAGTGCTCATAAATAAAATAAATGTGAGTAAACTACATGATTTGTTACATATTGCTAACAATATAAGATGTATGTACATATATAGTCGGCGGCGTAAATGTTTTAACACATAAATGTAAAAATAATGCTTTTTATTTAAGATATTATTGATGCGACTTCATATGCTGAGACATTAACGCTGCCAATTGTATTTCACATAATTAGACTGAAAGGAAAAATTGTGCATATTGCATTGCGTATAGACTTTTCTACGCTATTGTGTATAATTCTAATCACGTTGCGCAAGAATATCAATTTGAACTACATTGTGTTTAGCTTTGTCACAGCATGTTAGCAAGTCAAATTAAAAAATAACAGGAAAAGATATAGAGTTTTGCAATTATAATACACACTAAGACATGTTAAAAAAAAAAAAAGGCTAAACTTTTATTTAAATTCACTATATATTGAGATTAACGTATATTTAAATTTTATATTGCTTAAATATTTGAATGTGTAAGTCACCAATTTATACATTAAGATATAAATATGGTAATTATTGAGTATAGGGGATTAAGGTCTTAAGGTCTGATGACCTTGATTTTGGGGGGAGAGGTGCAAGGGGACTGCGCGCCTCAATAATTACCATAAATACTTAAAGATATTTTTATTGTATAATAAGTAGCATTTGATAATACAAAATTGTATGGAAATAATGAATAGAACTCTACATTGTGTGACAAATTTTAAACATGACATAACAATAAAAATTACTTATTTTCGAAATGTAGCAATACAAAATTAACTTTATTTTGTATATTTTTTACTTGCTTCGGCAAACAAAGTTTAGTAGATTAAATATACTATAAGCATATGTAATATCGATGTAATATTTCATAAAATTTCTTATACAATCTACTATAAGTATTACAGATTGAAAACACGCACAAAAAAAATAATACTTCTCTCTCTTCCTTTCAAACAGATCATAGTTTTTAATATTTTTCCTATGTAACATTTTGAAAAATCTATTGGCACAAAAATTGAGCGAAAAATAAAAGAAAGAGAAATTATTTCTTTATCGTGTGATTCTCGTAAAAAATGTGTGTGTTTAGTTTCAATCGTCAACAATCATTTCTCAATCACCGCTAATAGAATATGTATACTTGCCCTGACCTTTCGTAAGTTTATACTTGTAACAAAGTCGCGCGTTCAAGCATCTAGATATTACCTCTATAATATGTTCTCCGCATTATCGGATACGACATATGGAATACACATGCGCGCTTGAAATGAAAATTCACGAGCGTGACCGAGCATTAAACCGATACCTGATATCTCTTTCGATTAAGTTCCGATTTACGGCGATATTACAATGCAATTTTTGCATATTGTTTTCCAATTGATAGGTTTTGTGAAAACAGTTACGAAACAAGTAACCACACGATTTGCCAACATAGTAAGAGAGAGAGAGAGAGAGAATGATCAGATATTAAGATAATAAAATTCGAAATGCGGAATATCGCCTATAGCTTTCATAGATTTACTAATCGTGTTATTTTGTTTTTGTTTTTTATATGTTTTTGCATCAATGTACGAGCAACGTGAAATAAATCTCGGTTACGTCGCTCTCTCAGGTGAAGGATTAAACTGAATACCCTTTAGTCGGAGCGTCATTGAGTCTCGTCGACAGTGTCAAGCAATTCAGGTACAGCTACATGCGTGTTCATGTGGCACGTTAGGTGCACACACGCGTACAGTGTTGCCGCTGCATAAACACTAAGCGAGTATTCGTGCATGTATATGCGTGCTCTTAACGTTCACGGAGCGGAGCATATGTAGGTAGTGTACTCATGCGCGAGCATGTTTAACGCAACGATCCGTGCTAAAAGAGAAAGACGGACCGAGTTTCGGTGACAGCCGAGATGAGAGAGGGTTCCGAATAAGCGCGACAGGGAACACGAGTTTTTCCCGAGATGTGTTCGCCTTCCTCGAGGTTCTGGTTTTCGCGTCTGGTTAGTGTCCGAGGCCTCTCGCGGTCAGCTTATCGATGTTTATGTTAAACCGGCGCGTTTAACAGCCGCGACGGTTTATCTCTCCGATAAATAAGGGTGAGAGACCACGAGCCGAAGACACTCGTGTTCTCCTTCTCGAATGATAGGCTCTTTCTCTCTTTCTCTCTCTCGTCGTTATTGTTCACGGAAGATCATGAAGAACTGTGTTCGTTATTAGAGAGCTCTTCTCTGTTCAAGATGTTTTATAATTCGAAGATACACACCGCGCGATTCCGTCTAATGTTTCTTCTTTTGTTTCGTTACTGTCAATAAATTCCCATTACTTCGAGAAATTCTTTAAAAACTTGTCTTTACCTTGTGCAGTATAAGTAAATAAAAATTATCTTTTTGTCTTTTTTCTGTCTCTCTTTGACATTTTTAAATGCGTATACTTTTGTGAAAAATACATGTTTTTGACTGCGGCAGCGCGACGTTAATAATATCGTAAGATCGTCTAGGAATGAAACGTCAATAATCCCGATAAGCCGCGGCATTTCATCCCTTTCTCGAGAGAAAAAGTACGACGAAATAAACCTTAGAGCCCGCGTGCGCGCGTATCAGGCATATGTACGTGCATGCATACTAATGGAGCAAGTATTTTGAGCCGCGTCGCTTGACGCTCGCAAGAAGAGTGTGTGTGTGCGCGCGCGAGCTATTTCGTTTGACGATGAAACATAAATTCGGAACGTAGGACGATTGCTTCGCCTTGTCATCTTTGTCATTTGTTGCTTATAAATACCGGCGGTTCGTAAGTTTATTCCTGGTTTTCGCGACGTTTCCCGTTGAGTTCCTTTCGTGCCAATGTCCTCGAATAGATTCTTAAATAGAGAGACGAGCTAATAATCTTCCGTTCTTTTTCTATATAAGTCGGGTGCCCGATCGCAACGAGAAGCGAAGCTCTAACGAAGCTCGCGTGTCCGTGCGATTCTCGAGAGCTTTTATATTTGGCTACTTAATTTAATTATCATGTCGCTAAAGTTTTCATGAGACGTAAAATTACCAACTAATCGAATGTAGCCCGAAGAGATAATTCAGTTCTCGCGCGTCATGTAAAAACCAATTTTGCCTCTCTCTCTCATTCGAATAGATCTATCTTGGGGATTCTGATTTAATGACATAGATATATTCGCGAGAGGTTCCTTCAGCTTAAGTGCTCACACACTGTGGTGAGATACATACAATTTACATTATGGAGAAAAATACGTAGCGATTGTTTTTGTTGTTTTTTTTTTTTTTTAATACTTTTCTTCAAATGAAAGAACATTCTCTTGAAAGAAAGCATTAGCACAGAACAAAACTGAACGCTCGTCGAAACGGACAAAGGGGGAGGAAAATGTAGAAGGGAAGAGGAAAGAGAGACAGAATGTTTCTACTACACTACGATATACGATTTCTTTTCGTGAAAGAAAACGTCGTTTCTCGTCTTATCGCACGGTTACCCGAGAACATGCGAGCACGCGAGTGTGTTGCCAGCGTACACCTCGTCGTGAAAACTACCAAGAGCGTGAGGACCTACGAGCGCTGACAGACGCTGAACATGCACTCACGAGTGTCGCCGCTTTTTGTCACTTTTACGGCCCCCGGGTCCCGAAAATATGGCCATTAAGCACAGCCAAGAGAAACACGCTCGTCTCAAAGACCCGTAAACACGACACGACCGACAGGGCCTCGGTCAGATGAACCAACGGAGAGTCGTATTATACGGCTCTCTTATAATCCGTCGTCGGCACGCTCTTCCGTTCGCGAGCGCGTTTCTTCGAGATTCTCAGCGCGCGGACAGAAGAACAGCGAGCTGTTTGTTTATTTGTCCCCGCGGTCGGATTCGGAGCAACGCGTGTCATCGGAGAACACTGTAATATCAGCTTAAAATGATTTATTTCGAGAACTCTGATTTTCTTTTTCCTTATACATTTTCTCGGAATTTCGAGTAGGGAAAATTTATTTAACTTCAAAAAAACTTATCGATTTATGGAACGTTATTCGAGACACGTGTTGTTTCGTGGGTGGTCATGCCGTCTCGTTCGACAAACGATTTTCTAGAAAATAGATCAAGTTTCCCTCAGAAATGTCTACATATGTGAAAACTTGAAACGCGTGTGTTGGATCTTGTTGTGTTAATATATTTGTAAACACAACATTTACCGGGAAGATTCAAGAAACTGGCAGACCGCCAAATTTGACAGATATTAGCTTGAATTGGAAAATACGCCATTATTATTCAAATGGATAATAAACAGTTAGAAACACATTTGTAACAAATAATTTTATTATATCACTGTAAAGAAATATGTAGAAGTGATTTTTTTTATCGTCTAAGCAAAATTCTATCTTTTATGCAGAAAACGTTTGTCTACAACTTTTGTCGGCATAGAAAGTTTGTCGAGGCCAAAGTTGGTTGCCACTCGAGGGGGAAAGTCCAAAAGCGAAATACACTCGAGGCTCTTCGCGCAGTTTAGACGTGCGTGTGATGTTTCCAGTTTTATCAGCCAACATACTTGACTCGAGTTTAAATCCGTCGGTTTTTGCTTCAACAGCGCAAAACGAACGAGCTCGCCCAGCTCACACCCCACGCAAATAAAACATGCTCTTTCACGGGCCTCGAGACAACAGCCTGCGGATTTCTCTCAAGTTCACTTTCGGCGGTCCTCTTTTACGAATATACGTGTGACCGCCTGTTTGTCGACGGATCGGGATATTTGCACATCAGAATTTTTTTTTTTCGCCACTATCTTCTTTCTCTCGCGTGTCATTCTATCGCTATGCAAACACGTCAAACCTTGACTTTACAACCCGTCCTGATCCTGCGTCCATCTTCACGGTATTTTAAAAAAACTCACTTGTGTGGAAAGCAAAACAAGTGTGAGATCTTCTTATCAGGAAGTGAACGGAATTGATTTTGCGGTAACTCTCGTAAAAGTGAAAAATTTTTTACTTCTCTAATGTTATAACGCTCGAGAATCGAGACTTTATCAGAGTGACTTATCGTGCACAACGAGTGCGCATGATTCGAAAGCAAATGCCTATAGATAGATCTTCCGCAATACGTGAAATATCAGACGGGATCTCTACTGTCACGTCGCGCGGTAAATCACCTAGAAGTTAGCTGGGCGACTGTGACCGGCGATACAGAAATACAAAGCGCGCGCGTTCTGATTCAGACTGTTCGTAATCGTTGAGAACAAGACTTGCTGACAAGTACGAGAGATATTCCTACAAGACGATTCAAACAAACCTTATGCCTTATCGATTAAATAAAAGAACATCTTTTTCTATCATTTATATTTTCGATTTTATTACGGTTAAATATCGTAGTAAGTAGAGAGAGTTTTGTTTAACTCAACCTAAATATACAGATATGTAAAGCGTAGAAAGTAAAGAAAAACAACAAGAAGAACCAAAAGTCTTTTGGCCAAGCCTGTAGATACGCACGAATTTCACGGTGGAGCGAGTCGGGAGCGCGTTGTCTCCAGTTCGCGAATATCTGGCGGCTATCTCTTGGATATCGGAGGGTCATCGACTAGGTTCCCGCATAGGTATATCTGCGTATATATCAAGCGAAAAAGGCGAGAGAGAAGACGTCGAAGGAATAAAAGCGAGACGGAGGCACGAGGAAAAGTTGGGGGAAAAGAAGGGAAGGCGCGCTGTTCTCGCTTGGCGAGAGCGGTATACACCGAAAGCGAAGAAGGGAGGTCAGGATAGTGTAGGAAAGGTAGGAGAGGCACGTCGAAAGAAAGAAGACCGGCGGAGAGCAGGAAAAGAGGAGAAAGGCGACGGAGGGGAGGTGGAGGATGAGGGTACGTTGAGCTACAAGCTGTCGGGCGACGATAGCATCGCTTATCGACCCCTAGGATCGTCCGAAGAGGTTTTCCATGTTCTTCTTCGTTATACGATCTTGTACGAGGAGCGCTCGTACGAGGGTGTGCAGGTAACAAACACCCCCAATTATGTCAGCTTGAATTAGTAGTGGTCCAACTATTTTGAACCTAACGAGCCGCCTTAGTCCGTATGCCGCGGCTGTCTCTGGTTTCTCCGTGGTCGACGTCGGGTCGCCACGCCGTGTCGATCTTGTTCGGAGTCGGTCCGGTCCGGTCCGGTCTATCTAGTTTGCCCGTCGGACACACCGTGAAACGATTTTTCATTTGTCGCGACGATTCTGTATACGGTAGTCTGATTCGGAAGAAACAATCGTTGTCTGTCGCCAGGAGTGTAGGAATCTTTTATCGAGATTTTTGTAGGAGATGTCGCTCGATAATTTCGTGCGGTTATATAGGAAATTCGAATATTTACTATGTAAAAGCAAATTGTTTTTTTTTTTTTTTTGCACTCGTGCATACGTGTGCACGCGTGTGCGTGAGAAACAAGGAGATTGTAGGAAATTTATAACATATTAAAATCTTTTGGATGCGACACAAAAATATTTTTCCTAAAATATAAATTTGACCGAACAACTTGACGAAATCTTGTTTCTACAATATAGCAAATGTCACGTCTATTGTCTTTTTCTATGTTATTCGTTAAGGAGTTTCTTTTAAATAGAAAACATCAGGGTGAGAAAGGTATCATGTTGATACTTCACGAAGTGAATGTAGACATAGTGACTTTTAAAGAAACGGAGACGACAGCTCTTTAGATACGCTGCGTCGGAAAACACGACTTTTCTCTTTCAGGCAGACGGTACGGTCCCACCCCTACTGCGAACAACGTACTACACAACGAAAAGAGAGTCGTCCTGCTAATTTGTAGACGCTATTTTCCAGAATCTTCTTTTCGCATAGGTTGACATATTTTTGGTCGACCGTAGTTAAATGACGCGCGTTCCGTACAAAAGATTAAAAGGTTTTGTCTGCGGGAGATCGATTTCGAGAGATATGCGATCGGCCCTATTCGCATTACGTAATCGGCACGCTTTCTTCGTCGATCTGTAAATGTATCGATTAGGAAGATATATTTCACATAGACAACAGCTGTTTCTTGCCAAATTTTTTTCGGTTTATAGATATCTTTACTTTTATGAGTGATATTTATAAATTAGGTAGTTTTTTTGTGTAATATTTTAATAATAACAAAAATTATCATAAAAACAATTTTCTTTGCTTTATTATTTTTTAACATGAATAATGCACGAATAATTATTATTTTGTTTTTATTTTTTTGTTTTGTTTACAAATTATAATATATTTCTCAAAACGGCACTTGGCATTAATGTAATGGAACATGTTATGTAGAACCGAATCAGAGATCGTCTTCTACAGTAATCTAAAGTTAGTGCTGCCATCATCTTGAGTGTGTGTTCGTACAAACAAAACGATTTGTTTTTTAATTCAAAGTTTTTGAATTCAAACGTCTATAAAATATATCTTTTTGAAACGAATAAATAAATCTAACAATAATAGAGCAAAAAACGTTTAAATTGCTTATCTCAATTTTTATTTGACGATTCAGGCAGGTATGAATCGTTTACAAGAGCGTGATTGTCTAAACGAATAACGTTTATAGAAGGGTGAGATCGCTGTAAACAAATCGTAAAAAGCGCGAAAGATCCGTTTTCGAGCAACCGATATCTCGCTATTCAAGCGCCATAATAGACTTGGAGCTGAGAGAACCCTTATAAAACTACTCTTCGTTTCAGTGACTACTCCTTTTTAACGCGACGATCGTTACAGCCATAAAAGTCGAATCCTTTGGAAAACGAGAATTCTCCTTCAGGATCGATGCTTAAAGCGTTATCGAGAAATTGCAACTGGTTAGAAAGAAAAGTTAATTACACTGGAGAGATTTACTTTTTTATTATATTAAAATAAATATTAAAATAACTTTGATATAATATTTTCACTGTCAATGTGATAGTCTAAATAATATGCCAATGATATATTCTAAATGGAATATAGATTAGAATTATTTTTAGTATTTTTTATAATTTATTCTGCATTCTAATAAAAAAAAAAACTTTAATTAAAAATTTTAATTTTAATTAAAAACTAGTCCGTTATAAATAAATCTAGGAAGAAAAACGTGTTTTCATGAGTTTGTACATAGAATCAAAACACAACCTAATAGTCTACGCGTGACCAAAGTATCTTATCCGTGGCTTTGCCTCTTCTAAGCAAATATCAATAAAGCTCAGTTTACGCGCTAGTAATGAAAGTTAAATAAGGGCAGGCGTTCATTTATTGGTCGCAGCAAACCGGTCATTATAAGAACTTTATGTTCTATAAACATCCGTAAAGAATAAATAAATCAAAGAAAGGCAAGTAAAAAGAGCCACGTATTATTAGCTACGTTTGATTTAAGCTTGCCTATGCACACGGTATTACATGTGCCGTCCTTAGAATTCTTCGAGGTAAAGGCACGGGGCAGAGGCACACCTCTAAGCTTCGATTATCTCGTAAAATACTCTCGAAAACCGTAGGTCTTAGTTATAACCGGAAGCAACGATGTCAGAACCCAAGGGATAAAAAAAAAAGAGAGAGAGAGAGAAAGAGAGAGAACATGCAAGATTATACAGCATGTATGTACAAACGAAAAGCCAGTGCGTGGGTAAACACGGGCATTAGTAACGTGACCGGTCTTTATCGCGCAAGTTCTGGATGGAAGAAAGAGAGAGAAAAGTGTTCTCGAAGAGCCGATTCAAAATGAATCGAGGCGAGTCCTTCTTTTCCGGTCGTTTCTTAAGCCTATTACCACCGACCTTCTTCGCTCTCTTTCTCTCTCGACCTTTCTCGCTTCTTTCTGCCTCGCAACTCCGAGAATTGCCATTCAACGAGTACCAGCGCGAGTCGCTCGCGAGCATCCATAATCCTCATGTGTCTGTATTTACAAGAGGCACATGAGGCAAAGGAAGAAAGAAAGAACTCACGTACAATACGAGCGCCGAATCTTGGACGGGCCACCAGGGGCGCGCGGACATTTTTCTTGACCACACTGTCTTTCTATTTAATCCGTGGCGAGAGGAACGGAAGGAGAAGTGCGAGCGAAGCGAAGGAGTCGCACGAAAAAGAAGACGAAGCGCGTCCACGTTCCGGGAATACGACTCTCTCCCATTCAAGACTTCGGTGTGTAACTCCCGCGGGCTAGCTCGTCGGGAGCTACCTGTTCCCGCGTACCATTCGTCCTTTCTTGCCTTCGAGCTTAAGACGCCTTCGAACCTTAAGACGGTCATCAGTCATCCCACATCGCTTTTCTCGTGCATCACGCGGCGCAGAGATGTCAAGCCGGCCACGTTCGGGAGGATCCGATTATTTCTCATTACACGGTCATTCGTGAAAACACGTTTTGAGTGATTCTTGCTCCCCTTACGGCTCCCCGCTCGCTGAGAGGGAACAAAACGATATGTCGCGCATTCATACGTCACAGATATCGTTTACCACACGACAAAATAGTAGCGAGTCGAGTTGTCAATATTTAGAAACTACTTGCTGACGTTGAATGGCATTTATTGGTTTGCATTTCTTCCGCGAAATCGCGAAGTATCAATAACGCCTTTGATCGAATAATGCATAATATTGGCGTATAGAAATATTGGCGTTTCGACAAAAATATATATATATATGTACAATTATATATTTTCGAGATTAATTCAAGTATCGAAGGGTTTATAAGGGTTTTTATAATTCAAGTCACATACATTTAATTTTCTCGTGATCGTTTTCCTTTATTCGGATATCTTATGTCGGATATTATCCTGAGGGATAACGCCTGTCGGGAGAACCTTCGGTATAATTGAAACTCGGAACGGGGTCTCGAACTGATCGCGCAGTCGGAATAAGTTTCATACACAGAGTACGATCTCGGAAGCCAATGCCCAGTCTAATCACAACTCTGTGCGGAGGGCACGCGCCAAGCTGATGGGTTCATTAGGCGTCACGACGCCACCCGCATTCTGATCTTACTTTTCTACCGGTAATGGCTCCTTCTCTCATTCGTCGCTATCCTCGCGGGATTGGTTCAAGTTGTACGCGACTGGATTGCTTAGTGCACTTCTCGGTTATCGAACGAGTTCGTGTAATTCAACGATCGATTGTCTAGTCTAGATGTAATAAAAAAGAACTAGTGTTTATAAATTAAGACGTTCTCATTACAAAAGATTTATTTAATTACAAGTTGAGTTGCAGCATATTATATTATATTTATTTTTTTTTGTAATAATTTACGTAATTTATGTAAGAAACAAGAAGAAATAATTGCATAGGACAAAATTGAATAAATTATTCTCTTATTAGTTTCACGCGTAAGCTTACCAATAATTGCCACAGTAAAAATATTAGAAAATAGAAGAAGATATATGCATATTTGTGATAAGTGTTATATTATATATCATTTCAACTGTTATAAACAAAATCGTTAAGGTTGAGGCTATTAGTATAGTGAGATAAAGCATTAAATAGCTAGTTTGCCGGAGTGGCAAGACAATAATTGCACTATTACGCGTTCCGTTCTTCTTCTAATTTATTTTATTACAGATGACTAGGCCAGCTTTCAGACCTGCACCATCTACCAACTCTGACTCGTAATTGAGAAAACCATTAAGAGCTCACTGTCGTTTTCCGCCGTCCCTTAAATTCCTTAATGAATTGAGCCTAACTGCGATTATGCCATCTTCGCTGGTGATGTCTTTTGAAGGGACGCGACCCCTCTGGGATTTGACGTTTAATTTTTTTCGCGCCTCATCTTCTTTTCATGACTACCGAGTGTCCTCGATTCTTTGCAGAACTGCTTACTTTACGTTGCTCTTAAAATTGTTTCACAAGTCTGCAAAAGAGAGTGGAAAGATAAAGAAAGATTTAAATACCAATGTAAATATTAATTTCTCAACGTCAACGAGCTCGTTAATGTGTTTATCGTATTCTAATCAATCAACTTGTTCAATTTTATTCGATGCGCGCAATACTGATATCTTTAATGGAAATGTTTGCGAGCGAATTCGTGCGTAGTCGCGACCCTCGCACAAATACGCCGGCATAGGTGAGAAATACAGAAACGGAGGAAAACAAAAAATAAATAAAAACAAAAACATTTGTGGCACAAAACAAAGGTCCATATACGGTCATCCGTGCCGAAAATCGGTCGGATGATCGGCCAGTAACCGTCGGAGCGGTAAGCGATGCCCTGGCGGAATAAATAATTCGTATGCACGCCGAGGATATAGAAGCTCTCTCGGTGCTGCTCGCACATACACATACACGTACACACACGTTTTTACGCGTACACATAACGCACACATGCGCACAGATGCGCACACGTAACGCGTACGTGAATGTACGTACGCGAACGTATAGCGATTTCATTGCTAGCACAGAGTGGCGTTTGACCGACGTGTGATATGCAACGACGAGCCGTGATGGAAGCGAAAGCCCGTGGAGGTGAGCAGGTGGTGCAAGGTGGTGTAGATAGAGCGTGTGACGCCACCCAACGCTATACTCTGACCCCCTAGCCATCGCTCGATTCACTCATCCCGCGTTTTCTCGTCTACCCGCCCTCCTCTCGTTCCCTCACGGCCACCCCCTCTCATATCTCTCTCTTTCTCTCTCTCTCTCTTTCTCTCTTTTTCCCTCAGCACGTTCTCTCGGCGTTGCAGCAGCCCTTTCAAACAGCCGATGCAATATTCAGCGGCTCTTGGCAGTCGTTTGTGGGGGAGGGTCGGCCATCGCCACCAAAAAAAGAGCCCCACGTGGTCGAAGCCTCCAACCGTCAAATTGGCGCCGCTGTCCATCAACGGTTGCGCGAATGATCGCTCTCTCTTTTGCTTCTCTCATGTCCGTCCTTTGCCCATCACATGTCCTGTCTTTATTCTTCTCGCACATTCTCTCTTTCTGTCTTTCTCAGTCTTTCGAATTGTTCTCCCTTCGCTCTTTTACGTTTTTATCATTTCTTTCTTTCTTTCTTCTTATTCTCTTAATTGCATTGAACATCGTCCATTAGACATCGCATCACAGATGCAATCTTCGAGTAGGCGGTGATTCCTCGTGCATTGAAGATGTAATCAAGATATTTTCTTCTTTTTCTTTCTTTCTTTTTTTTGTTTTTTGTTCTGATGCTAATTTTATTTCTCTTTATATAAATCGAATCACGTAAAACTAATAAAAACTGCGTTTTTAAATAATTACTTTATTTCTGTACATATTATCATATAGTAAACAAGAGATAAGAAAAGCAAAAGTGAATCAAAATACAAGATAATGATAAAATAAGAACCGGAGTAGTACGATGGAGAGCATACAGTGTTGGTTTGGCAAAACTAAATAAGACTACCACGTATATATCTGCACTTTGTGCAGCGCAACGAGATAGGAGGTAAGGCAAGATATAAAAAGGAAGAAGAAGACGAAGAAGAAGAAGAAGAAGAAAAAGTGAGGGGGGAGGGAAAGCGGAGGAAGCATAAAAGAGTCGACACTCCGTTATAATAAAGTCCACCCTTAGAAGCCTTCCGCCCTCTTTGCGCCAGCCTTCCCCCACTTTTCTCCTGGCGGCAGCAGCAGCAGCATTACGCCATCCAATTTACTTTGTTCCTCAACTTTATTAATTTTTCCCTCGGTCTTGGGGGAGCGTCCGTTCCCGCCACCCCGTCGCTCCCGGTGGTTATATCGAGAATCTAGCCGCCGAGGGGTTAGCAAGCGAGAAGAAGAGAAAGAAGAAACAGTGGCAGGAAGGAGGAAGGTATGAGAAAGAAAAAAGAGAGCGAATGGGTAGAGAAGGCGGTTCTTCCTTGTGACGGGAAATTTAAAAATCTGTCTACGCGTTGTCGAACCACCCGAGAAAACTTTATTATTAGCGCCGCGCGTGCAGGAGGGGATGGCGACGTCGTAGACGACGGCGACGGCGACGGCGGTTCGACGAACTACACCGCGAACGGAGATATTGCCTTTATAAACTCATTTGCAGCCGCGACCCGAGAAGCGAAAGAAGAAATTTTGTCCGCTGCTCAGGCACGACGGCGCGCGCGATTCGGACAAGAATTACACGATCGTCTGACAAGGCGCTGGTGATTGATGCGCCCCACGAACTAAAGACTCACCGATGCCGAATAATTAGAGAGGGGCTCTTCGACACTTTGCCGGAGGTGTTGGCTTTTTTTACGCTGATAGCTTCGCCCTCGTTTGCCTTCGTGCAAATCAACTCGCTGCAAATTTTCTAGCTAACTTCTTAGGAAGTCGTAAAATTATAAAAGGCGCGCGATCGATCGATAATTATGAATTTTTATAGTATAAATATATATATACTATGAATACATACAATATATATAGAGAGAGAGAAAAAAAGAGAGAGAGATTTAGATATATTTAGATATGGTGGAAAAACATTTCGTATCGATCTATCTCAGACTGTAAGGAGATTTTGATCGCAAGAACTCTTCCGAAAAAATTCAATTGTCGACGACATCCGTGAACCGATTAGCGGTGCCCGCACTTCCACGAGCCTCTGCAACATAAATATTTACGACTCATTCACGAAGCTAATATAAATGCGATTTGGGCGTTTGCTCTTTTTTGGTGCATGCTCTAATCGGATTAGACCCGGCGCGCAACAACGGACCGCGGCTGCTCGTATTGTGCTCCGTGCCGCGCGCGAGCCCACCTTACCCCCTCTAGAATGGGGAAAAGGGGTCTCTGCCCTTGTGCATTTCACTATACACGCTGAACCGCGCGCTACTGTGAGATTCCCTGTCGCCCGCCCGCCCGTCCCTCTTCGTTATTCACATTGCTATTCCTGACCGGTGACGCGGATTTAGTCACTTCACGTCTACTCTATACACAGCAAAGATATAAGTTGACACGTCGTTCCTACGTTTCGCTCCGATGCTCCTTTCGCAGGTCGCACGGGATATAGGGCTAAAACTTGCGATGCACGCGGATCGCAAGTTTTAGCCCTATTGAGACCCGCATTGTTACCCCTATTGGCTTAACTGCTTTTCTCTCGTACCGTATTTCGACATTCCGCGCGTTTCCTGTATACACGTGTGATGGGAGCGTGTCAGAAGACCTGATGACAGCCGAAACGAACGACGACAAATCATTTTTCCTTCTGCTACTACTATTGGACATATCGTAAATATTACAAAGTGTGGCTCATGCCTCTTCATGCTCCGAGATTTTAAACGTTCGGCTCGCGAATCTAAATCTTTCAAAGAGTAACATGTCTCGCGATATATAATTTGTCATTTTGTCCGGCACAGACTGGAACATTAAGCAAGGCGGGAACTATATGTCGCGGACACTCTCGTTACACAACCACGTGAGCGTTCTTTACGACTCCGGGAGGAAGATGAGAGAGCGAGAGAGGAGCGACACGAGAGACAGGGCGACCGTGTGTAAGCGACTCTCCACCCCATTGTCAGCCGGAACCTTTTCAGAGACGCATTTGTTATCCTTTGAATGAGGAGCAAGCTATTATTTATTCCATTCTTATTTTTTGTCAGGCACCCGTTGTGTAGTAAATAGATATAAGTCAGCGCGGGCGAGCAGTGGCTCTGTCATTTTTATCGCCTCTCCCTGAATTAAGAAGGTGGAGCTCGCGACTTCCTCCTCCGCGTTCTCCCCCTTTCTCCTCTTCCTCGCCTCTCCAGTCGCGGTCTGTTTCTCTCTTTTCCCATCGTCCGTCGTACGACTTCGTTCTTCTCTCTGTCTCTCGTACATTCTTCCTCTCTACGTTTCCTCTTGCTCTTCTGCTATCTCTCGACTAGCCGACGAATTGAATCGAGCAGGAGGACCGCCATATTTCTGCCTTGCCGGTAGGGTACACTCTCCGCGTCATTGTTCCGATTGTGACCGGACCGAAACGAGTTGGGCGTTACTACTCGCTGAACGTACGATTTATAGGATCGAGTTAGCACAAGAGACGAAAGAAAAGTTGCGAATCTGCAACTGCAACGTTGCTATTGGTCGCCGTTGTTTTTCCGATTCCGCGTTAAAAACCTTGAAGACACTATTTTAGTTTCTAAATGTTGCGGATCTTTCGCGCAATATATTCTTTTTTTTTTCAAAAAAGCGTCTCGCATGGCGCATTTAACATATTGTTCGCGCCCACTACTGAACTTATTGAGAAAAGACGAGAATCAAATGATTTAAAATCACGAGTACATGATATAAAATGAATACTAATACATCTTTACCTTGTATTTTAAATTTTCGGAATGGTATGCACATCTGTAGTGACGACATTAACGAGAATCGTGCTTGTTTTATTTTAGAAAAATATTCCGACAATTGTGCTTTTCATATCGTTTGAAGTTCGGAGCGTTTCTCGAGTAAAAAATTATATTTTGCTTTTATCAAACAGTAACGAAAAAAAACTTTTTTACTTTGCTTATACTTTATTGCTTATACCTTAAGAAACTGACATTTTATATCTATCATACCAAAATACTTTATATACAATTTATACTAATAAAGTACATAGATGCATAATATAACAGGTTCTTGTTCCAAAACGACGCGTGCGAATCAAAAAAACATTGATGGCGGCTTTCTCAGGTTCTTGTTCCAAAAAGTAAAAGTCTTCTTACACATTGATAGATATTATACGATGAAATATAATATAATGCTTGCCGCAAAAGAAGATCGGTCTTCGTTAAAATAATTTTTTTGCTCGACGAACGAACCAAATTTCAATGATATCTTTTTTGCTCTTCGAAAAGTTCAATTGGCTCGAGCACCGTGTCTGGATCATGGTTCTGCCGACATTAACCGGGATTTCAGTAGTCGCTGATATCGCGTGAGGGGATCCAATAACATATTTGACGGATAGTGAAGGGTCCGTGAAATCGGATTGACCAACGTCCATATTGGATTCTTCTTCCTGCACCGCTGGCTACCTTCTTTCTTACACTGCCCCTTTATGGTTCAGGATTACCGCGGTGAACAGACTAACTTCGATTGCTCGTGGAAAAACACGGATCTTTCATTTTATTCGTGCTCCTGACAGATAGAGTTTATAGCCGGAAGCGTTTTCGGGAGTTTTTTTTTTTTTAATATTCTCAAGTTATTAATGATATTCAACATACATATGCATTTATAGTTTCTAATTACATGACAGTGTATTATATGACAGTACACACACTATCGCGGTCTATCTCGTTACGCTAGATAATTTCTTTCAAAGTATTCTCAGAACTTTATCTTAAGTACCGATTGGACTGTCTGGTGAACGACGAGAACTTATTTTATTTCGTTTAACTACAGCTTTATTCGACGGCGAGGCATCGTAAGAGAGAACAAACGGAGAAAGAAGAAGCGAAAGAGAAACGAAGACAACGAGCTTGGGATTAGCCAGTGGTAATAACCGTCTCCGCGGTTTCGAAAGCTCGCCAACCAACAGCCACAAGCTCGTCTCTTTCGGTACGGAAGAGCGAAGCGTAAGTGGAAAAGAGGAACCTTTACACGAGGGAAAGAGAAAGCGCGCGGGACCGCGCGGTAGTAAGGGTGGCTTCACGGGGATGATTTTACGTGGCGAGGCAGAGAATGTGGGCCTACACGGTAGTCGTCGGTGGCCGTGTCGGTAGGCGGTCTGAAGCAATCCTGTTGATTAAAAGGTGGGGAATCGACCCAAATAAACTCGCCATTAAACCAGATGAGTCTCTCCGCACGATCGCACTTCAACCCCGTTCTACGTTTCCACAAATGTCCGTGTGTATCAGCGAAGGTGGCCTGGTGGTGTATCTCTCTGTATTTGTGTACGTGTATACAATATATACACCCTCTTTTTCTCGTCTGCCGCCTTGCCCGAGGTGGGAGAGACTCCGAAGGAGGTCCAAAGAGGGGTGGTGCCCGCGAGGTGGGGAAGGGAGAATAAATTGATTTCGTTGACTCAACCAGCCGTAACGCCCCCTCAGCATGATATCAACCCTAAGCCTCGGTTATCTTTATTTAAGCTTTACGAGAGTCTACGCCGGCGAGAGAATCGGGGGAACTTCGTGGGAGGCTCTGTTCGTCCCTCTTGCTTCGCCTCACTCTTTCGATCTCATATTCCCTCGTTGGTAGGTTATAAGCAAGAGTATACTAAGCGGAAAAAGGGAAAACTTTAACCTGTCTCCTCTACATTTTTATGCAACTGTATTTTCTAATAGATATCCGTGGAAAATCTCTCTGAGCGTGGCAAATTGCATTCTTATTTTTTTGTTCTATACACTCTATGAATTATAGAAATGTATATGGTGTCTTGTCATTTGTGATGGTTAAAGAACATCATTTAACTATCACAAATGATAAAACAGCAAGTTTGTGATGTGACGTTTGAACAGTAACATTATGATGGATGATAAAGGCGACTGGCATTCCGGATAAATTACGCTTCAATATACGCGCGTATGCTAGATCTCTTATTCGATCCCTCGCAGTTTGTCTCAGACACTTTGCGTTTCGTGGCCGGGGACAAATGGCGTCGGTGCGTGTGCATGAATATAATGAAATCGTATAGAAACGAACGCGCTCGCGCACCAATACGCATACGCGCCCGACGACGGCGATATTATAATAATGAAGCATGTCATTTCTCAGAGTGTCAACTGCACTGAATCGAAGGATGGGTGGGCATGTCCAGAGAAGAGCGATGCCACGTCTAACATCCCCAAGGGTGTCGTGAAGCCTCAGAATGGGGGACGCTAGGGTAGCTTCATCAACGGATATTAAAGGATTTGCATGAAGTATTATTATCGTTATTGCCATACCCCGACGACGAGCGAAGAGTGTAGATGTCGAGTTAAGCGATAATTTTATTCGACACTCGTTCGGCTCAAACACGTTGTCAGTTTCGTTGGCCGGCGACGAGAGTGCGATTCCGTGTTAATTAAACGCAGTTCCGAGAGAGAGAGAGA
>QVOB01002197.1:0-18189 GCA_014839585.1 Pseudomyrmex concolor | reverse complement strand
GGATTTTTGAATGCACACGAGTTTCTTGCGTGAAGTTGAAAAAAAACATAGCCACATGTACCTATTTATATTGTTTAAATCCTAAACACATTTTCTCTAAAACTCTTTTAAACTAACGAAAAAAGTATTTTTTTTTTTTTTTCAATGAGTAATTTGAGTTTCTAAATCGAGGCGCCGAAAGATGTTGATTTAGCTCCCGCAATGCGCGTTTTCGAAGGCGCAGCAAAACACACCGGAAGTCATTGCACTGTGGTGTCTGATTTATAAATCATTGGTGTAGAAACTTGTGAAATATTATTTACCCTATAATATACAATATAAACGCTCGCTTGGTTCATGGAAATTCGATCCGCGCGACACGCTTTTGTGCCTCGTGATTTTAATTTCATTGGTTTCTTTTATCTTCAGTTTTCAGTTGGCGATTATTCCTTTAGAAAGCGACTTTAGAAAGCGAACGCAAAAAACAAAAAAACAAAAAAAAAAAAAAAGAAAAAACAGACAAGACGTCGGACTAAAAACTCGCTCTTTCTACTACTCTCTGTGTGGGAAAAATCTCAGGTGGACAGATCTCTTTCCCTAACCGCTCTCGTGTTGTGTGCCAATCTCTGCCGTCGTTGCACCTGGCAAATCATCCCTCTGGAAAAAAAGCTCAGCTCTCTTCGGCTTTCACGACGCGCGGATCGGGACGGTGATGCTTTTGCGTCTCGAGCGAATCGGGACGTAAACTTGTGCAAAAAGTCGAGAGCCACATCGATGCCGAAGACGGCAACTAAGTGGAAATTCTGGAGGTCTCTCTTTTTTATCTTTTTATTTTCTTTTTATATGCCTGAATACACACACGTTCTCCCGCAGTGCGAGGATCGAACAAAGGTCAGTTGCGCCAACAATAGAGATATATTGTTTCTATCATGCACGCATATATATACATTTTTTTTCTATAAACAGAAAAGTTGATTGAAATCGGACAAGTTCGATTGAGTGCTTTGTAAGTTTTCTTCTCAGCCGATCGATCAGTTTGATTATTAATTTGACATTTTGTTTATGTTTTATATAAATGAGTTTTTGTGTGTTGGTGCAACTTGGCCCTTTTCAAAACTTCCATAGATCGATGCGTCTATTGTGTGCTGTTGCGCGATAACTCTTGTGCCGATTTCTTTCTTTTTTTTTTCCCCGAAAACAATAATAAGGGCGCTCGCGTTGTGATCTAACGCTGATTGAATCTCTGCTGCTCCACTAACTTTTCGCCAAGGATAAATCAGAAATTGATTATTCCGTAACGTCGATGTTGCGACGCGGACAAACTTACATGTACAAATACTGATCTTTATAATTTATTATTTGTTCGTCGTATGTCTGTTTTTTTTTTTTTTTTTTTTAATCAAATATTCGATCGAGACAAAACTCTCCGAGCTTTCCGACAAATGTAAAAACTTATATTTTCGTCACAATCGTGTGGTCCTTGAGCACATGTTTTGTAGCTCTCGCAAATGAACACGAGACGTGCTACATTTTTTTATAAATACACGATTTATAATTTTTGCAATGTTTGTGCTAAACTCTTTGAGTAATAACAAAGCGGTGACTCATTAATGTTAAATATTGATAAATTAATGATAAATGTGTTTTTTACACGTGATTGCTCTGTATGATTCATAATCTCATTGTCAATATAAACCGACTTTAGTTGTTCTTGGACTTTGTCGAGTTTTTTTATTTTGGTATTTATTTTTATGGTAGTATTTATTTTTATTTCAATATTTTCCATCGACTCACTTCGATGTTGTGTCTCTTATGTGAATGAAAAATTGTAGTAACAGTAGTAGTAGTAATAGTAGCAATGGAAATTGTGTTGTAACACGTATGTGTATATCTACGTTATACTGTCGCTCTACTACGAACGAACACGTGTTTCCGATTGCAACGATTCGATTGTAATTGGAAAATTGCAGTCGCCGATCGCGCGCACCGCATTGCGGTGAGGAAATTGCACTGCGGAACAAACAAGCACACACGTCGTATGGCTGTGTAGGTAGTAGAATACGTACACGTGTTTTCCTGTGTGTATGTACGTGCGCGAAATAACATGAATCTTGCACATTCTTCAAGGAAGGTTATGCAAACGCGATTTCTCATTGAAACGGCTGACACCGTAAATGAATCGTACGGATAATTAACGTTTCCGCAGATTTCTTACGCACGCGTGCGATATTACAATTTTCTCGGGATTTTCCCGCACAGTTGCCATTTTTATTTGTCGTCGCACACGTCGATAAGTTTTTAGCGCTGACGTAATCTCCGTTTTTCGAGGACAATTTTGACGAACGGAATAAAGACAAATCGCGTCAGTAATACGCGTAGTTGTACGTTGCACGTTCGGTATACGGAATCGGTGTACGGAACGTTTTTTTGTAACTTATACATGCTTAATAAAGCGTTATCGGTTCGAACAGTTTCAGTTATCGCCGCGTAATCTGGAATATCGTATTTTTCCGCGCTCTGCACGCGCGCGGCCTTCGCGCCTGTTCGCGACTATGTACATATTGTAGGCTTCTCCTCCCCTATACCTTGAATTCGCAATGACGAAGCGAATATTATCGCGGTTTGCAGAAAGTGCCAGAGGGCCGTTCTCGAAGAGAACGATCAAAAGAAGGAGGGCAAGCGCAAACGCTCGGTACCTCCGGTGGTGGTGACACAAGTGATCCGCCAGGATTACGAGCTGAAACAGGAACAGGAAGTACGAAAGAAGATCACGATGGATCAGTCCTTGGGCGGCCGCCTGTCGCCGAAGGTGACGCCGATCACCGACGATTACGAGATCAGCAACACCGTGCTGGGACTCGGGATTAATGGCAAAGTTGTGCAGTGCTACGACAAAATTACGAGAGAAAAATACGCACTTAAGGTGAGTTTTCGCGTTAAATTCGAGCTTAGTATTTTTAATTTCTTAATGAAGAATTTTAATTCTAAGATTCTAAGATTTTTTGTCTGAATTTTATCTTTTACATAAATCAATGTTATTCGCAAAAACAAAAATCATAAATATCTCAGAAATATTCTTTTAACAACTCGAGCAACAACTCTCCGCTGAGATTCACGGAGAAATTTTTGTTGAAAATCTAAGTCCTCAAAAGGTGAGAAGATAATACGCTCAGAACACACACCGAGATTCTTATCGGCAGGATAAAGAGCAATCATTTCGCATTGGATTCTTTTTTTTTTTTGTTTGCGAGACGCCTCGTCGATTTCGTTGTCGTCTATTTTTAAGAGAGAGAGAGAAAGAGAGCGACGCTCCTTCCGCCGATACGACGTCGTTGCGTATCTCTAGAGGTGTTAATTCGTCTTGTTAACACCTCTTCGGCGGAGCGTCGTCGATCGCTCGTTCCCGCGCATCGATAGCCACTTGGCCCCGTGCAAAGGTGTGCGATCATCGGCCGGACGGTATGTCCGAGCGCTTTCGGATCGCGCGAGTCATCCTCTATTTATATACCTCGGTGATTTCCCGACGACGTCCGTCTTCGGCGTATATATCTCTCCCCTCGAAAAAAAAAAAAAAAAAAAAATTCCATCGCGCACCGTTGGTCGGGAACAGCTTTCTACGAAAGAAAATTGCCGTGGCGTGACGTAGCGCGTACGCCGTCAGTCCAATTGCCGTCGTAAATCGTTGCGACGCTCGGCAAAAGACTGAAAGATGACTGTTGCCGTCAGTAATAACATAATTCAATTTTGTTGAACCCTATCTGTGGCATTTACACCGAGAAAATTCGCCGTCTACATGATTTATAAACGCTTTTGTATACAGTTTACACACGATGCCGATAAAGAACCGCGTAAAGAAGATTTATACGGTAGAGATTAACTTCAATTTAATCTAATTCGGTTTAACAGACAATAGAGCGACGCTTAATCCGTTATACAATTTATCAACATATATCATGTATAAATAACGAATTACCCGATAGAACTCTCGAGAGATATATTGTAATTATTATCTGAATGGGATTTGACTTTGGCTCACACTATCTGATAACGCGCTTAATGTGTGATAAGAACCAAATATTATATATGCTTTGTTTTATGGTGAAAAATATTGGAGAATAAATAATATTCCTTGCACGCAGATGAAACAAGTTTTTGTGACACGAAATTATTTATTTATTTACAAATTTTGATGTTTCGCGCAATTTTGTGAGATTGCTGATTCGCGTCTATCGCGTTGCGACGAGCATATCGCATACTTCCAATAAGAGGCTGCTCGCGAAAGTTGCGTCTCCTTGTAAAGGCGAGATCTCACGCGGCCTGTGAGACCAGTCGCAGAAATACTTTAACGGCAGTTTGACGGGAGGAATGTCGATTGCAGACGCAGATACATGGAATCCCGATGACCGATTATACGACGAGCATCACGCGACGCTTTCGTGTCCTTCGACACAATAATTGCCGTAATTATTTATTCTATTTTCTTCGGCCCTTTTATGAATATAAGCGCACGTTCGAAGAACAAGATTCGCGTTCGTGCGGTTTTGCAGCGTTTTTTGGTTCTTCTAATACGAGAGGTGTCTCTTCCAAAAAAATCTAAAGGTCGACACGTACGTGCGAAATATTTCGCTGTAACATTCGTGCGTCGTAAAACGATTTTTTTTTCTCGAAGCCACGAAAAGTTTATCGGCGGCTTCTCGGACTTGTTACAAAAATAATCTCAAGTTGACCCACACCGAATTTCAAGAGCGTTCAAGAATCATATCGTCCGCGAATTACTTATCGCGAAATTCGTGTCGCTGTGATTTTTTTCTTCACCGCGCTCTTTCACCATTCGACGCGAAATATAAGAAGCGTGTTTGTGAAGTTAGCACCCGAACGTTAATATTCCAGAGTTCCAATTAGAGTTTTTGCGTTCTACTTTGAATAAGAAACTTTCCTCACATACAAAAAGTATATGACGTTTGTTACAAAACAATTTTCGAACTATCGGGGTTGAATAATTTTTCAGAATTCCGATTGTGAGAGTTCGTTTTGATTTCAAAAAAGCACCAAGAGTCTTTTCTTCGTTTCCAGGAATTTCTCACCGTCGACTTGCTTACTTCTTTTATTGAATTCTTATTGCAAATTGAAAAAATACGCTTTACTTTTGACTCGTCAGCTTAATGTTATTTCTCTCTGTATTTATATATAACGCGTTTGATACGCAGAATGTCACGTGCAGTTTTAACGGCTATCGATCGTCTTTTTTCTCCTTTTCGTCCGTAGCAATTGTCATTTCGTCAGCGCATAGGCACGCGATTATTTAAATATTACACATACTTCTCTCTCGTCGTTAGTTTTCTTCAGCGAAGAAGTCGCGTAAACTTCTCGCGCGCGAAGACGCGCAGAATAGGTATTTGCAACACGCATGAATACGCGGGCGATAGACGCCGATAAGAGCTGCGCTCTAAAAATGCGTCGCTGCCGTTTCCCAGGACTTTTATATATGTATGTTTCCGATGATCTCATCCTATCTGGCGCGGAAATGGTCAATAGCTTCGGAGAAACTCCGTCAGGAATTCTCCGCTGTGTAATTATCTATTATCGAGTGTCAAAGGGCAGACAATCGTCGTATCGAGATCGTCGTACATGTGCGAACTAATGAATATTGACGCGTCGATCGTGAGTGGGTGAGAGCGCTCTCTTTTCTTCGGGTCTTCTTCACTTTCAAGACGACGACGTCGAGCTTCGAGGAATGCGTGATAACATTATCGTTGCATAATAATAGCGTCGTGTATCGATCGCGTGTATCAACAACGAAAATCGACGTGGAGATAATCGATTGATAGATATCATAATTCTTACAATTAGACAAAAGATTTACTTGCTATATAATAGTGTTTGTCTATCCGGAAAGTTGTCAAACAGAAAGTATGAAAATAGAAAACTCTGTTCTCGCGTAGTGTTTTCATTGATCGAGCAATTTTCTTAGACAAAAGAGCAAAGAGTAACAGATTATCACGATACAGTTAATCACGTTGATACAGATTAATCGCGTTGATACAGATTAATCGCGATACAGTTCGGAGAAACCCATCTAGTCGAAATCGCAACTGTTATCGCATACATATACTGACTAATCGTTTTATTAAACGACTACCAATGCGCTAAAATATAACGAAACGAACGTTCGGCGTGTGATGATTGAATGTAATCTTATCGGCGATTTTATCAGCTCTATTCCCGTTATTGCAACGCTTGATTGCATAATGTTGCAGCGCGACTGTATTATTTTTATTTACTAACGTTACACGCGCAATGTTCTGTCGCATCTTCCGTCATGTGATCATTTATTTCTCTCTATTCTGTTCTTGCGTATTTGAACAAGTTTCCAAAAGAAAAACATTATATTGCCACTATTTTGTTAAAAAAAGAAATAAATAAATAAATAACGTGATTAAAGGGAACATAAATTTCATTTGAACATTTGAAAATTTTTACGGGACAGTTCCCATAGATCTTATCGCTTTAACGGTTGACATTATTCTGTCTCTTCTTTAAAACAGAGTGGAAAAGAGGAGGACGCGCAGAAGAATTATTTAAACTCTTCAACTTAATGTTTCTGAGAACAGCTTAAAAGATCTCAACGGGAGCGTTTCGACACGTATGTATCGCAATGACAGACGGATCATGCAGCGACCGAGTGTTATGCACGTCGAGTGCTCCAACGCGCGCGCATAACTATTAAAAATTCAATATTTATCGACGTTACCGCGAGCGCGTGCAATCCGGCTGCGAATTTGCTCTCGTTGATTGATCGCTGGCGGTCAACATTTTCCGCAAATCATTCACCGCTTTATATTCGTCCGCGTCTCGTCGACTCCCACTGTTTTCCGCGGGAGAAAATCCAATTCCGTGAGCATTACATCTCATCGGAAAATTTATTGCTGTTTTCCAAACGTGAATGAAATCATGTGACCAGTGCTTCTATCAAAGAGATGAATTAAAAAAAAAAATAATCATGCTCGAGTATCTCAGAAATAAAATAAGAAAAAAAAAAAAAAAATAAAAAATAAAGATACGCATCAAATTTTAAGAACTTATTGATATGTTTACAAGTATAATATTTCAATGTACTCTTTTTGTATTTTTACTGCTGACTCTCTTAATAATTTATTGTTCCCGTTCTACGCGTATATTATTGAATGAATGACTTGGAAGTCAAAATATTCCTCTCCCCTCACTGAAGTCGATTAATTTCTTGATCAGCAATTCCAAGACAAATGACATTTTACGTGTATAGCGTTAATAGTTCAATAGAACAAGGAAGGCCGACCGCGATCGATGGCGCGTTTCCGCGAGCGCGTGTGACGTCGTTGCGCTGCATCGGATTACGTTGTTGGCTTTTATAGCCAAGCGTGTAAAATTCCTCCGTCGCACGTAGGTCGACGATGCGCGCATAATCTGATCTGTCGCCAGGAAGTATCGGCGTGACAAGTTCGCGCGCGCGTCCATTTATCTACTTCGCGCGGCAAATGTTTCAGCTTGGCAAGTTGTTCAGGTGCTAATCTCATTAGCGTAGCTTCACGCGACATTCGACGTATTGATCTTCGACACATGATCGCTTTGGTATTTTTCACTTTGAAACGCGCGCGTACACGCCCACGAACGAGATCGGAAAGAAGAAGAGTCATCGAGTACAGCTCATCGAGCCGCGCAAAATGAATTTCCTCGTAAAACGCGCGCGAAATAGCAGCTGTATGAACTTTACAGACTGGTTTTTCATTAAGAGAGTTTCTCATTAAGAGCGATACGTTTATTTTCTTCCACGTGGATGAATCTGCAAATTTCATAACTTTTAATGAATTGTTGATGCGCGACTTGACGATTTATTTATAGCCAGTACACGGTTTAATATAGTTTTTGCTTATATGAGCAAATAACCATCACAGCGCGAAGAATATACGTATAATGGAATATACGTATAAACAGCGTCCAGAAATAGGCATTATCACATTAAACTCGGAACGATATTATGATACAAAAGCATTAATTTGCAGTTCTGCTTGTACACTTTGATTGTAACAACAGGTTTTTAATCAGTTTTTGTGCTGTGTAATTCTATACTCGTAATTTTTTATAAAAAAAAAACACCAATTTTGTACAAGTAATAAAATTATTTTTAATACATATTTTAAAGTTTGTAAAACAATTTAAGTTACAATGTATTAAATTTTTTTTTTTTTATTGTTATACAAACGAGAATGTTTTATAACTATGTTATTATGACGACAACCCTTCGTTCGGATTAGAAGCAAATATATATCGGAAACCGGTTCTGCTTCTCTTTTCACTAGTGTTCGTTCGACTCGCTTCCCTCCGAATACTTTTGGCTCTTCTACCGTTCCAAGTTACAAAAATCTACTACGCAGATAATACCTTTCAGTTTATCGTTCGTTTCGTTTCAATATCTTTACGCTGCAGTTTTAACTTAAATAAAATATATGATAAATATATGCGTTTTGAAGAATTAAATTGTTGTACACAAAATATAATATTGAATTAAACTTTAACGCGATATTAAAATCTCGTTTAAAGAATTATTGCGTTGTTGTGACAGATATTTAATTTTAATAAGAAATTCCATTTCTCGAACAGTCGAGTTGTTAAATTTTTTACATCGCGTTACTTAAACCGTTTAGTAATAAATAATTAATTGAACAGCGAATTAAGAAAATCTCGACGCTAATGAATCGTGTCTGTCAACCATAGAGACAATACGCTATTCAACTCCGGTATATATAACACGGCTATTTTAGGTTCCCACCGCACATCACAATAGACGTCTCGTAATTCGTACAATTGTCCGTAGCGAGTGTCTCAAAAAGGCGCAATTACGTCTGCGCTACTGTCCGCTCAGAAGAAAGCGTTTATGCCACTTGTATGTATAGTATTACATATGCGTAAGCTACAAGCTCGATCGCTGATAAATTGTGAATAGCAAGCCGCTGAGTATAATTGACCAATCAGTGTCGCACGCTATATGCCATTCATCTTTTTATATAATAATTTTTTATATGAGTTTTGATGTATAAATACCGTGATTAAACACGTGCCTTCAAAATCGTAAATATTCAATTTGGCGAGAAACTTGAAAAACTTGTAATTAATTGACTGTAAATTAATTTAGAACAATTATTTAACGATTTAAGAAAAAAAAATATATTAAATGTCAAAATTGTATCGACACTTTAATTTGCATCGATTCGTTTTCTCAAAATTTTAATCAAAAACCAAGATATAAAAAATTGTAAAAAATGTGATCTTAATTGATTTATCACCGTCTTCACATAAACTTTTTTGTGATCTTTGCGTATATTTCCTGAGTTTTAATTTATTTTTTGACATCATTAATCGCGTGTGTTTATAGAATTTTACGATAGCAGAGAAGTTTCCGTTTCTTATCACAGTTGTGTAAATCGCTGTGCGTGTTTCATTATGAAACTGTCGAGATCCGGATAAAAAAAAAAAAAGAAGCATTTATCTAGGAAAATTATCTAGGAAATCTCACAATGACATGGATTTCGCGCAATGAACGCACACAGTTGCGACGAGCTATGAATCAATTCTCTTTGTACCTGTTACGATGATTTGCATGTATCTGAAACATGATGTGAGATACTGATACGAACGCACTGAGCGATTATTTTGTATCTTTTGTACGAGTCATTTATCATACCGAGATTCGCTTGATTAATTTTCGCTTATATGTAAAATGCATTCAACATGAAAACACACAATCTACTGTTACATTAAAAATTAAATTATTTTCTGAATGTAGTGCAAATTTTAATAATCTTTTTCTCAAAACTTAGTTTTTACATTATATTTCACTGATTATATAAATTGTGTTTTTTATTCATTATGTTCTTGATTAAAAAATTGTTTAGAAGAACAATATATCGTTTTAGTAAAGAAATTATTTTAAGCAATTTTGTGCTGTGAGCGGTAACGTTCTTTGCAGGTCTTGCATGACTGTGCAAAAGCGCGAAGAGAAGTTGAACTTCACTGGAGGGCATCAGATTGCAGACACATAGTCCAGGTCAAAAATGTATACGAAAACACTTACAGTGGGAATAAATGTCTGCTAGTGGTTATGGAATGGTACGTGTTACGTAAACCATTACTTTTTTTTAATGAGCCTATTCACAGATTCTTCAAATTCGCATTTAATGATTTATTGATTTCTTTCAGCATGGAAGGTGGAGAGTTATTTCAAAGGATACAAGACAGACAGGATGGTGCCTTTACTGAAAGAGGTATAGCTTTGCTTTCTAAATCTCCATTTAGTTTTACTATTTTTAAGACTTACATAAACCCGTATGCGTTTTGCAGAAGCTGCACAAGTGATGTACGAGATATGTGTCGCCGTGAAACATCTGCACGACATGAATATCACTCATAGGGATTTAAAACCGGAGAATCTTTTATATTCTAGGCCTGGTGAGTTATACAAAGTTTTTATTTTAAAAATAATACATCATATACATATATTTGCTTTTTTTCTAATGTAAAAACGTTATTATCGATTTAGATTGTGTAGATCTGAGTTAAAAATCAATATTATCTATATGTAGACCTTACTTGAAAATTATACTTGTAAATACAATATTTTCTAACATATAAATGACACATCAAATATTAAAACCAATTATTATGTTATTTATACTGTTATTAGATTATTTATTGCTCTATTAATATATTGCTTTTAGATGCTACTGGAATCCTAAAACTCACCGACTTCGGGTTCGCTAAAGAGACATATTTAAAAGACACGTTGCAGACGCCATGTTACACACCTTATTATGTCGGTAAGTTTGCATATTTCATGGTACAATAATTAATGTTGATAAAGAACTT
Organism: Pseudomyrmex concolor; assembly: GCA_014839585.1. NCBI lineage: Eukaryota > Metazoa > Arthropoda > Insecta > Hymenoptera > Formicidae > Pseudomyrmex > Pseudomyrmex concolor. The sequence goes on along the minus strand of QVOB01002197.1, from coordinate 7,311 downwards.
GAATTAATTTTTCTCATTTTTTGTTTATTAGCCCCAGAAGTGTTAGGACCAGAAAAGTATGATAAGAGTTGTGATATTTGGTCACTGGGAGTAATCATGTACATATTGTGAGTATATATTTTTATATATACACACATTGAAAGAAATTAATAGATTATGGAAGGCACACACATACACACGCGCGCGCGCGCGCGCGTAACAAAGAAACTTGTGGCGTTATTTACAACTATTTTTAGGTTGTGCGGTTTCCCACCGTTTTACAGCAACCACGGCCTAGCGATCTCTCCCGGAATGAAAAAGAGAATCCGATTAGGACAATACGACTTTCCCTATCCAGAATGGGCCAATGTGAGTCAAGAAGCTAAGAGCCTTATCAAGGGCATGCTGTGTATTAATCCAGCAGAAAGATTGCAGATCGACGATGTAATGCGCAACAATTGGATCTCTGTGAGAACATATTCTAACCTATGATCTTATTTCTTCAGTTTTCTCGTATTCTTCTATTTTTCTTTGAGACACTGTTTCTCATATATAGAAGTACATGGAAGTGCCCGCGACACCCTTGCACACCGGACGCGTTTTGCGAGAGGGAGAAGAGATGTGGCCCGAAGTGCAGGAAGAAATGACGCGATCTCTGGCGACAATGCGCGTTGATTACGACACGGCGTGTCTGAAGCAACTCGATCACACAAACAATCCCCTGTTGAACAAAAGAAGACGCGCGAAGCAATCCGCGAACAACAGCGCGACAGTGCCGCCAACCGCGAGTCCCACGCCTGCGTCCTAGGAAGAGGACAGAGACAAACGAAACTGGACCGTCTTTCTGCGTAGGTGCATCAGATACAGCGTGATCACGACTCGGATCGTTTTCTGACTGTTGCATTTTACAAAGCGAAAGAAATTCCGGAGCAGAGTGGTATCAAAGGGTACTTAGGTGCACTTAGGTTCTTACGCTTGGTAGCGTATGATCGAATTAAAAGCAAAAAGCCGAAAATTTAATAGAGCAGTAAGACACAAAGACAAAAAAACAATATTGCTTTAACGCAATAAAAGACGCCTATCTATCAGGTAATATCGTTCTTGATTAAAGAAAATTAAAAATAAGACTACTTGAAAGAATTGTTTTGCAAGAAGCAAGGTTTACAACCTTGTTCGGTGAACACTAAAACCATATCCCAATGTATGCATGGTTCCGATAGGATAAACACTATTATTCGATCAATGTTATGTGTTTATCATTAGCTCAATTTCCACCAGTTCTGATTATTGTATTAATCAGAGAAACTTCATTATACAACTTAAAATTATTTTATGTACGTAGCTTTTTAAAGTACTAACAAGAGGCCGATCAATAACGTGTGTATATTCTAAAATAATGACTACAAAAAAAAAGATTATTTTGATTAGATTACACAAATACAAGAATATAATATTGCAAAGACTATATCTATTTATCTAATATATATGGTATTTTAAAACTAAATTGTAGCAATTAGTTGCTCATCTATCATTCAGCGAATTTACATGCGCTTAATTCGACTTATATTTATATGCCCGTCCAGTCCATTTTAAATATATGTATGAATTTGCTTTGTAATTGTAGAATTCGCAAGTAATCACAAAGATATGTTTGAAGCTAAATTATTGAAATCTACTTAATTAAGTCACAAATCACTTTAGCCACAAAAGATCAAACGTTATAACTACTATGAACTGCTGTTATACATAAAATTGAGAAATATAAAAGCATGTATTTCTCTTTCTCTCTTTTCACACAATTACTCGAAAAATCATATATCTACAATTATGTAGGTAGAAGAATTAGAGATTAAGAGTTAAATGGAATGTTAGTGTTTTTTTTTTTTTTTTTCTTTCTTTTTTTTATCTTAAGTAAAAAAAATAAATATAACGTGATATTTCTATAAATTACAATGCAATCAATGAGTAGTGAATTAAGCGAGAAAACAAGAAGAGTTTTATGTGCCTATAAGTTTAATCAAACAAAGATTATTACAAATAAATTAGTCTAGAATGTTCAGAAAAATGTCAATAAAAAATATGAAATATTACAGAGAATATAAAAATTTAACGTTTTAGAAGAAAAAAATATTAAAATAAAGACTCTCCTTTTTAAATATATTTATAAAACACATAAGCTATAAATGTGAGAAATACACATGTATATAAATTTTTTTTTTTAAGAGTTACTAAAAAATCGAAATCAGTGTATTATGAATAATTATAGTTTTTACTTCTATAGAGCATGTATAGTTCCTCGCATGTTCTATATTGTGAAGAGAAAATTTCATTATTTCCATATATAATTATGTAATGAAATAATACACAGCCTATAATATAAACAGTTTACATAAACGAATTCAGTAGTGAGATATTTTTTGTAAGTCAAACGTCATTCGTCGATCTGCATTCATAAAAATTGACAATAAATGCGAACATCATTATTAGGTTCTTACTTGGCTAGTACAATTGTCTATACACATATATCACAATGTTGATAAAATCATGTATTTTTAATATATGACGGTGCTGTAAATTTTCATAGACTGTAACACACACGCAAAATATAATATTCAAATATTACAATTAAAAATTAAAGAAAGAATATTTTTTATTATGGATCTTTTTTATTAATTCCTTTACTGGTTGAGGAAATATATGCGCGTTCAATTGCATAAAATAATGGACAAAGCTTGTTGAATGACAATTAGATTATATATTTTTTTTTTCTGTTTCGCACATTTAACTGGAATAAGTTGCAATTGAGTACTGACCTTGCAAATTATAATAAGTTAGACATCTATTTCGCGAATATTTACAATGTGGTATATGAATTACTTATAAATATTATTTATCGTTTTAATATGTATGTGTACATATACATATATATTTATGTATACACACACATATAATTTTTACAATTTTTAATCTAAATAGTGGTATATAATCGCCAAATATAATCCTAATAATCATAAATTACATGGCTTTATATAATTGATAAATGTGCCTTACATATAATTAATAAATGTATACAGTAGTACCTTGTTAAGAAAAGCGAAATCTACATTGTTAAGAAATTCATCCGCATCCTTATTACAGTCGTAAAAGCTGACCGATCCTTTTCTCACAGCGAGATGTCGTCGCAATGGTGTCATGTTCAATCCCAATTTCTTTCTTTATCTTTTATTCTTTTACATTTTTTACTACATATCGGTTTGCCTCAAGCGACCTAAATAATTCTTAGGAAAAAGATCTTGTTAAGCAATTTGTTTCCTGAACCAAAATTATTTACCTAACGAAATACCACTGTGCTTGAAAATCAATCTTTTAAAAAGTTCGGCTTTTAGCCTATTTGTCGTATTAGTCTATTTAGACATGGTCACAAATCACAGAATAATTAATTAGTATATTCACGAGATACTATTTCATTGTTGAGGTTGCAAATTTACAATTGCTCTTTTTCTCTACAAGTGTGTTCGGTTTGGACGCTTTGAGCGTTAGTCTATCTTTATTGCCCGCTAATCCTTGAGTATTAACTGCACAATTGATTACTATTTATGTATTATCTCAGAATTTTGGAAGAAATTCATCATCATCGATAATTCTGTGCAAACAATTCTTTACATTACAGACTCTATGTAACATATATATGTTAATACTGGATATACAAAATCTATATGAATTTTATGTAAAAACTATTTGTGACAATATGTATATACTGCGATCGCGGTTAAAGGATTAAAACTAAAAAGATAGACTGACGCTTGCGTGAGCGTCCAAAGCAAACACGTCTTGTATAAACTCGTGATAATATCAAAAAAACACATTCCACACTTTAAATATAAACATGCTATTAAAAAAAAAAAAGTACAAAAAGGAACACAGTCGAGAGCTACTACAGATATTTCGCATCTTGTGTGCGTTACAATGTCAGTATCTATACATGTATCTCGTTGCTATAATCATCGTAAAAATCAGAACATATACGGAACATATAATAGTTGAAATAACGCTTAATACAATAGACAAGAATCGAAGATATCAAATACTAATAAATGAAAATGAGAGAATATAAAACTGATGTCAATTCACCTGTGTTAAAAATGCTACTTAATCGCGCGGATCTCTAACACGACATAAATAGAGTCTATCGTACAAATGATTTAAAAAATATATAAGTTTTTTCTCTTGCGTACACACAAGATACCATCGGATATTCGTCAGATTCTTTTTGTCTCATCATTAGTGAAGTTTTCTCTAGCACATCACTATATATTCTCTATAGTGTTACACAATATAAGTGAATATTTTATAACGACTTTAAATGTTTGTTGTACACTTACAGAAGTTTTTGCTTTTGACCGTTGCCCACCAAAAATTGGACAAAAAGAAAAAGAGAGTAATTTTGTTGTTTGAAAATCGGCTACTCCTCGGCAACCGTGTTGCTTTTGTGGCGTCAAAAATGAGAAGCGACACAAAGCAAGATTCTCGCGACGTGTAACTTCAATTTTAGTTTTTCTATGCAAATTTACTATTATCATAGTTCTCGGAGTTGCAAAACAAGTAACAAAGTCAATTATACTGAAAATACAGTGTGAAAATCGAAACATTATCTAACAGTCCAGCTGTTTTCTAACCGCTAAGAGAGAGCCGAGAAACAGCAGCACTGCTACTTCAGGAATTATTTTACACTTCTAAATGTCAAACATCGAACAGAATTTGCTGTATATTTTGCGAGTTAGTAGAGGACTACGAAAATATTATCTTTTTGAGGAAAAGCCAATTTTGCAAGAAACTTTTACTGTGTTATTTCTCGCTTCTGATGCAATAAACACAACATGGTTGCCGAGGAGTAGCCGACTCTTAAGAAGTTTCGTATCGTTAATTTTATTAATACATAAAAACTATAGACAAACTGTGTAATGTAAGGAGTAAATATGTTGTTTATTTAATCGTATCAAATTGTGTATGTGTGTGTGTGTTAATGCAAAACTTATCATGTGTAATATATGGAACTATATTCGTCTCTTAGCAAGTTACATGTTTTCTTCTTTCAGCTAATTATATTCGTTACACACGTACTCGAAACAATGATTTTTATCTTGTATATGCTTGATATATCAATGGAACAATAGTCTCACAGCTTCATAAGTTAAAATATCTAGTTTTCATTTCATTTGTATGTTTAATAGGTGTGTGTTTCATATGCTCATACACATACACACATATATTGGAAATTTTTAAAATACAACTTTCTGAATTATATACGGAAATACTACGCACTGTTTCTATCACTTACTCGGTGCTCATGCACAATCAAAATGAAAAGTTTTATTTAAATTTCCTATATGACGCTCCTGAAAGTTTATCTAAAAATTTATATCAAATGCCGAAACTATACAAATGTTCTATATTATATATTTGATGGGCTCCTTGGAAGTCAAATCTTTCTCTTGTATATCAGACTTGCATGCCATGCATGATAAAATTGCTCGAAGCGGATACGCTGTATCTCCTAAAACTTTGCTAAGAGTCATCGGAATATAAAGGAATGACAAACTTGGGTCCAAATGGCGATTTATATGTAATATTGACGTCGGTATACACTTTATTCGGCAACGCGAGATTGCACAGATACAATCTGCCGTTGTCGACGCTATGCGATAACGGCAACGCGCCCAATAAACTGAATTTGCTGAGAATGCCCGGTGTACCTGTCGCGGGTGGTTCGATGGCAAGCACGGGCGCCCGATTGCTGTTCGCCCATCTAGCGATCGGTGTGATCGTTTTTGGCGAGTCCTCGTCGCAGAGCGCCACGAGTATCAGATCTACCATCGACGGTAGATTCTTGACTTTGGTTTCTACCTTGTTTTCCGTTAATCTATATAGCGACAGCTCCTGCAGAAGAAACACATCCTCCGCGTTCTCCACGAACACGATCGTCTTGACGCCGTGACTCGACAACTGTCGGGCGCAATTGATGCCCGCAGCACCAGAACGATGTGGACCGCAAAGCGCTACTACTGTGGGCCATTGATGCGCGTTGTTCGGATTCAATCGATAACTTCCGCCTAACAGCTGCAATGTCAATTCGGCTCCAGCACGACCAAGAAGCTCCACCTTTCAAATAGAAAACATTAAAACATATTATCTCCATTCCAACAGTGTGTTATAAATATTACATCTCTAAAATTATTTCTCTTTTCAATCTCAATTCTACGAAACAATTCAACGCTTCAATGTAAATACAAACCCTGCGTTCCCAACTGATTCCCAGTCTATCTGCAGCGCCAATCAACTGCCGATGTAGATTTAAGGTAATACTAGGAATTACTAAACCATTGTCTGTAACGTATTCTTTTTCACCAGGATAAGGCACTACTATCTGTCTAAGTACTGTAGGTTCAGATACAAGAATGTTTTCGTCATGTCGGTAGATACCGGTAGTACTTCGATTGTTTTCCGACTGTCGAACAATATCTGGTTTCAAGGAATTAATTTCTTGCCACACAGCCTGAAAAAAATATATATGTGTACAAAACAAAATATATAGTGTAGCTATACATGTAGAAATAATTTATATATATATATATATATATATATATATATATAAAAATTATATATATAAGTATAATAAAGTAAAAGAACAATAATATGCTTGATTAGTGCAATAAAGTAAAGGATTAACCTCTTTATTAAACAATGCCAAGTTTTTCTCAAAGTCAAAATCCTGCTGTAAGGATTGATCAATTGGAGTACCAAAAGTATGCTCATCTCTTCCCAAAAGTCTTTGTTTATGTGTTAATCTTTTCGGAACTGATTTGTTAGATGCATTATTTTCAGCTGCAATAAAACCGTTTTATTGTTATAGCACAATATTATATAGCACATATATTTGATATATCACTTATCTCTCTTGTTCTGTTCTGAGTTGAAAATAGCTGACACATAACATATACCTGGTGGAATTTTTCCATTCGGAGTTTGATCAATTTGTTGCTGGTTTGATTCTGCTGGTTTTTTCACGTTTGTCTGCGGAGAACTTGTCGCTTGTGGTGTAGGTGGAACACATTCTGAAACTGATCGTCCAACTCGTTTTGCAATTGGTCTCTTTACAATCACTTTGCTCTGTGACTGAACATCATTCATGGTAGTTCTTGCTTCTTCAGTTGATATAATCTCAAGTTTTTGTATATCTTTTACACTGCAATATGAAATAAAAGAACAATATGTATGTTTATTCAAACAATATGAGAGATTTTAATAAGGATTGTATAAAAGTTTATTTATTTA
>QVOB01002195.1:0-24140 GCA_014839585.1 Pseudomyrmex concolor | reverse complement strand
TGAAGAATGTAGTTTTTACATTTTCTTGGTGCGTTACACCTAAATACTTCCATTTCGGAAATGCGTTTTTTATGTCAAAATTAATCGATAAAAAAATTTATAAAAAAGCTCTTTGGAATTGCTCGCGCGCGCGCATCTAAGTACTTTTCCTCGTACGCTCTTTCTAAGTATGTCGGCTATGCCGGATCAACGTATCGATATCAGGCGTTCATACATGCAGCTCTTCTTTACGAGCTCCGTAAAGCGCCGACCCTTTCGAGCGTTTCTCCCTCACGACGCCGATAAATTATCGGGGAAAGGAGAAATAGTTTGGCGCACAAGAGCTCGCAGAAACTGCAATACGCTCGACCGTGCTTTACGATGCCGATAAAAACGCGAATTAATTTCGGGCTCGCGCTCTGTCGGCTTCGAAAGTGGCTTTTCGGTCTCGCATAGTTTCCTGAAAGTGGCATTGTTGCGCCGATGGAAGGTGTCGGACTATATTTTCGAAAGCGCATGATAGAGGTATGCTTCGATTCCGCTGAAATACCTTATGTACAGCGCGTGTGCCGCAGAGAGTACATCAATATTAATTACAAGAACAAAGTCTTTTCACATTCTGTATTCTAATACGTACATACATATTATATTTTCTCTGAATTTTATGCAATTAATTAAATATTGAGAGAAAGTAACGGATTTCAAATTAATTTCTTAAAATATATAGTTGTTTCAACAAAACTAATATGTTATTATTAAAACTATTCATGTTTTTCGCAGTATGAAATTTCAGCACATTATTAGTATATTTGTACAATATTTATTTCTACAATATTTTTAATATTGTATAGCTTTTTAACGCTACGTATGTACATATAGAGTATTTATGAAATATCATATCGAATAAGAGACCCTGCAATATATAAAACAATCTTTTGTCTCTCACCATATATGCTGCAAATACAGAGTTGAGAATTGCAGGAAACATCTATTCATTCAAGAAAAAGCACAATTTATTTATGCACTGCGGAGTGTTTCAAACTCTTGTTGTGTGTGCTTCCCCGAATCCGGAAATATTATTCTTCAACTTCCCGAGCGGTCGCTCGTAGCAGAAGACATACTTTCTCTTGTTTCCGCTATTATTTGCCGGCACATATCTGCGGGGCATTTAAACTGTAACACACGATCCTCTTCTCTCTGCAACCAAACTGCGACTTTCCTCGTTTATGCCGCCAGCATCATGCACAGGCTATGGCATATTGAATACCGGCTTTATTTGTGTACAAAGCCGCGCGTTTGACACGCATAAAAGGATCTTTCAAAAGGTGAACGGTCATAACACGCAGTCTGTTCACATTTAGCGATTCCATTGGCAATCTGTGAACAAATTTCTGCGATACGTCGCCGAAATACATTGCCAGGATATATTGCGTTTCTTTTCTCCTCGTTTCAATCGTAGCGTTTAAACGACGATACGTATGTTTTGCATTTTTCGATAATAACTTTGCATTTCTCAATTATTTCCGTGAAATATCCGATTTCACGGCAAAGCTTTTCTTCCACTGAAATCGGCTTACATGTTATCGGAGTATCTACGTGGAAAAGAATTATTTACGACCGCGATTGTAGAACACAAACTCTGTGTTGCATGGAATTTTCAAACTTGATGAAATCGCCGTTTATCCGCTTACTTCGGATATTCGAATAACTATTATGCCGAATGAGCGTATATGAGCAAAATCCTGCATGAAAAAGATGGAAAAAACGAGCAGTAATATTCGCCTATGAGCCTATGTGTGTGCGTGCGTGCGTCACATTTTATTTCCTGCATAAAACATTTTTTTTTTTTTTTTCCGTCGGCTAAAGACATATTTAGATAGGACATTTCTGCGTACATACTATTTCTAAAGTAGCGTAAAGTAGTAATCAAATTTTACTGTAAAAGTATTTAAATCAAGAAACCATCAAAAAATTTCATGTTTATTTGTATATCTACCTTTATCAATAAAAAAAAAAAACATACTTAGAATAACGCAGCTATTGAGAAGTAAGTACATGCAATAAGACACGTTTCTGACACCTGCACGCAAACTGCCAATTTCGCTTTCGACGACGCCGCGATGCAAAATGACCGCGACAGTAATCGCGTTAACATCAATCGCGAAAATCAACCGTACCTGAGAAATTAAAACTTTTAATTTGTTCTCTTATCTGCGATAACGCGACGTTTATTTTATCGCTCTGCAACCGATAACAAAGCTAACAAAAAATACAATCTCAGGCAAACATCTCGTTGCGTATATATAGAATAACGCGTATGAGTCGCAGTTGAGGCGTAAATTGCGTCGAGTAAAGGCGCGTTATTATAGCGACAGGTTGTTACAATTACGGGCGCAAACTTTCCGACGCGCTATCATTCTGTAACTTTAATAGGAAATAGTATCTCCTATTAAACTCTCTCTTCACCCATCCTAACAAGGAACCATTTGCAGACGGGATAATGTGTTTGTGAGCTAAGCTTCCTACAACTCGTACCTTCTAACTCCCATAACATTATCTTTTCTGCACGCTACCGACGGATAAGAAATCGCAAGTTTTTATCGCCACAATGTACTTATCGTAACTTCAAAGATAATTCGAAAAAAGTTAGCGGCGTCTCTTCAAGCTGCGTAATTGCATCGGGCAAGATCGAACGACACTCGCTCTAAATGTCGAACGAGTTTTATGATTCCGGAAACGTGTAAATGTCGAAACATCTCGAAGAGACTATCGAGTAACGTCGTCGTGCAGATTTAATAAGAAGAAGATGTCTGAAAAAGAGTTAAAATAAATAAAAATTATTTAATTTGCGCACACACAAAAAAGTAATTTTTTCTATATATACAAAGTGATACGTAAAGATTTAATAAAACCACTATATGCAGTATGAAATATTTCTCTGGAATTGCACAGATAGCATTCTATACTATTTCAATCTCTGCGAAATTGGAATATCGGTCCTCGGTAACGAATTTGAGCTGACGTTCAGTTAAACGCGCGAGCACGAAACTATCGGCGAGGAGTTTCCGCCGTCGCCGTGTCTTTCGCTGTCGTTGTAGTTCGGTCTGGATGCAGCTGGCCTAATGCGACGACTCGCGTCAGACGTGCAATTTACTCTGCGTCCCATTACTCTCACCGAAACCTAACGAGGGCAGCGTTGAGTGGCAGTCTGCAAATTGAAATAGCAACTCGTGGATCTGGCAACGCACAAATAAAAATTACTGACGTTGAGACGAGTCGCGTGATAAAAGCAAATGATCGCTATTTCGGTGGAAATCTTCTTATGCATTTTAATAAATTAGTAGTTTTCTTTGCGTGTGCAACGCAATTGTAAAATAAAAAAAAAGAAGAAAAAATTGGCTATGTTAACATTTTTACATTTAGGTATCTCTTTGTTTTTATATAAAATCTCTTTAGACACATTTTAAGAGATAATTAAAAAATATCTAAACTTTTATGCTATATTTTACAAAAGTCGAAGATCATGTAAAAGATCATGTGAAGTTTTATTTGTCGGTTTGTTTGCTCCGCAATTTAGTATCGACTCTCTGTCTTTCAAACAACAAAAAAGGAAAAACAACTGATTTGACAGATTTGGATGGAGACAATTGACACAGCATATACATATGTTATTGAAACGAGACTGTCTAGGAATAAACAAATGCGGTTATCGATTATTTACGCTACGTTATTATCAGCGTGGGCAATTCGCATATTAACTGGCAATTTCCTCGAGAAGTCGTTCAACTCCAAAATTCTCTCTGATAAGCTTCGCACCGAGCTGTCACGTCAGTACGGCGCAAGTCGACGCCGAGGTTCTTTTTGTGCTGCGTAGGATCTGATGAGTATACTCGGCATTGAGAGGCAAGCCGCAAAATCGAAACGGCGATATGACGGTGCTCGACATTGATGGATTGATAGATGCACAGACGCGTGTTCTGCTTTTGCGTGAGAAAATTTATACAGTTTGAGAGAAATCGTTCTTGATGAGTCGCGTATGGAGTAAATGTATCAAACATATTTTTTCACATAATTAGTTATTATATTTTTTATGCAATAAAAACTAATTTTAAGTTAAAAAAGAATAAAACTTTGATAAAACAAAACATTTAGGGTAGCTAGGGTAAGTTCCACTTGCCGTTCGCAATGCTCGTGGAATCATTTCATCCTTGCTTTTCATCGAAACACAGATAGATAACGCTCACGAGCGTTGCGATCGGCAAGTGGAACTTGCCGTTACTATCATCTTCACGTGATCTACATGAATCATTCTTTCATTTCATTAGACGATTCATCCAAGATAATCAACAAAGTACTGTGTAAACTTAATCATAATTTTCGCGACGTTTAATATTGCAAGAACGATATCGATTGCTTGCAAAGATGACTGACGTGGATGTTGCGATACATGCGCTCAGGTGGCTTTTAGGTGTCGAATGAGACATCAAAAAACATGAGACAGCGAAACAGACATCAAAACGTATCATGATACGTGCTGACGCTAGAGATTTCGATTTATTTAAGACACTCGAGAGATTGAGATTTATTATCGATATATGTGTGTGTATGTATATACATATATATTTATATATAATGTATATTTCATCTTATAGCGTATTATCGCTGTTTTATTTTTAAACAGTGTTTCATTTTTGCCACTTATATAGTCAAAGTGCAAGGCAATATGGCGCTTTCAAACGATATTTGCACTATTCTCCAATTTATTATCCGATTATTTGCTCTGCAAAAACAACCCGAGTATAAGCTTCCACCACTGCATCAAGCTCGTTTCCAGCTGGTCCAAGTAGCCGATCTTAGAATTACTAGAAAGATTCGCAGCTCTAGTCTGGTTCTGGAAGCATTTCACTTGGAATGTCGGCGAACGGAAGCATAATATGTTGTTGGGCGGCGTGCCAGCACCACTATCAGGAAAACAGCGTTCGGTCCGCCACGAAACATCGACACGCTTCACGAAAATTCCAACTAGATGAGAGCAAAGTGAATCAGGTCGACGAGGAAAAACAGGTGCAATTTTTTAGCAAGATTTATTGCAATATCCGAAAAAAAACTTCGTTTTCTAACATTGTCTCTCACAATTCTCCTTGCAGCTGCGTAAATATCTAACTTTCTTCTACTATTTGTTGAAATTCTATAATTATGTTTATAAGAGAGATAAAAATAATTTATTTTTTCTTATATGACGGATAATATGAAATATAAGATAATGTAAGCTCAGAGTTCAGACTTTTAACTTAAACGAGGTTAAAATGCTTAAACTATCGAATGATGAACTATATTAATTGCGGAATATTAGTTGCTCATCGCGCACATATACTTCTAACAATTCTATAATTTCTTAATCAAATTAACATTAAAAACAGTTCTAATTTAGATTTACTTTTGTTTTTAAGGATATAGAAATCATTTGTTCCAAACTGAGATAGACTTTTAACTGAGCTGGACAATATTTCACGTCGAGTATTCGGGAAAACTACCTTAAGCACTTTGCGAGTGTTTGGTGCTCCTGCCATAAGTAGTCAAGCTGCTTGAAGCACTGTTATCTCATAAACAATTGCCGTTCATCTACACAGAAGAATGTGTGAGATTTGTGTTGTTGTGATAAGAAACGGAATAGCAAAGAGAAACGCGATTATACATGTGTATGTACATTATCTTATAATACAAAGATCATTATGTCCTCTGATATTTCTAATTTATAAGAGAACTTTTACGCAAATCTCGCGAATTTAAAAAAAAATAAATCAACAGAGAGAGAAAGGAAAAAACACTGGAATAATCTGATGAGTTTTAAGAAACTTTCGTCGATTTGTTATCGCGGGCGAACGTAATTTCGCGTCACATCAGTGAATACAACGAGCAACTCTGGAGTAGACGGCGTTTATTGCGCAGGCGAGGTAACAGGATATTGTCACGCTGTTGTGAAAATTACAAGATTGCCGGTCTGAGGGAAGCGTTGTTTAGCTTACCCTGTAATTACGGCGACGTGGTGACACGTGACGCTCTTGTATCACCGCGCTGCATTTAAATATCCGCTATCTAAGCGACTCGTGCGTACTTGCCATGTCAATGAATAATAAAAACGCATTAAAGAATCATTGGCAACCAATTTATAAACGCTTAAAACACTCTATCGAAAAATCATGGAAAGTATAGCATACTTTATTAAGCAACTGCACTTAAGAACGCTACTTACAAATCATGGTAATCTGTTTCAGTCAAAGCAGATGTAGATAAATCATGAATTCGTCTATTAGTGATTCTGCACGAAATGTGTTTTGTTTTGTGTAACATATGTACACTTTGGACAATAAATCACTTTATTAATCATGTAATAGGCCTGATGTACAACGCAATATATTTTATTCTCCTGACGCACCTTAAACTGATGTTAATCTATGTCAAAGAGATCTGTGCTTGAAACCGCAAAATATATACATATGCAGCATCTTAAAGTATGTTTTAAATTTCCGTTAAATTTACTTATCCAAGATAAGCAATTAACAGAATAAATATATATATACATATGTATATAATATGATAAATAATAAATTAGATGGATAATAAAGAATGATAAATTTTGACAAAGTTAAAATGAATATTTTTGAAACAAATGTAAATTATGCTTAATAAAATGAAACAAAAAATATATTTTAAAAAGTACATACAAGTAACAGTAAATCTTAAGTAAATTCAAACTTTAAATTTATATTTCTTAGAGATTTCTTACAATTAGTGAAAATGCAGTTGAAAAATTGAGTGACTCGAGTATGAGTGACAGTGTTTTTCACTCATATGGACTAAATTTTTTTATTTTCTGTTGTAGAATGAATATTTCACTGTCGTGGAGTATAAAACTATATACTTTATATTGTAGAATATTTTTATTCTAATATAGTGTAGAGTATTTTCAGTTGTGTGAAGAATAAATGAGCGCACTCGCAATAAGTAGTGGTTTTGCAACAACTAAGAATCTCAGTAGCTAAATCTTATTACATCCTCGATTAGAGCAAGCAAAGATTCTAAATTCGAGTTCAATCGAGGTGATTTCTTACAACAATTTTTTTTCTACAAATAATATGAAGAAAAGATAATCAAAAACAATTTAATTAAAAAATATACATTGCAAGATTAAGTATTTGTTTTTCAATAACAATTATTTACTCAAAACGAGTGACACATTCACTCTACAATCAAACAATCACTTTTATAAAAATTGAATTGTCACTAATAACAAGTAGCAGTATTTTCACTATCGCTCGGAATGAATATCTACTCGTTTGAAGCAAGATTTTACTCAAAAAAAATTTAGAAAGTAGATATTAGATATATATATCTACATTTTGCAATACTAAAGAAGAGCGTGAAATTTCTTTCCACTTTGAACAATGTATCAGTATAATATTATGTACGAGACTGAGAAAAGTACAAAATGTGTGAAAGAAAAAAGAAAGGACTTAAAAGAAAACAGAAAGGACTTTTACCGACAAAGAAATTAAAGGCACACGCGAGAACAAGCTTTATGTCTGGCGATAATACAGCGTGATATATGGTATACACATATATAGCGCTTATCAACGCAATTTACATCGTTACTAAATGTCACGTGATGCCAGACGGAAGGTCTTTACAATCAGCATGCCTACTAATCATTCCGCATACATGATGTAATATACAGCGATTACTTTATTGTCACATGACTCTCGCTACGTAACCTCTGTCTAAACAAGCTTTATTAACGCATGACACTCAGACAAGTGTTCTGATGAGGTTCAAAAAGATCTCCGTAATGAAGCATCACAACCTTTTTCTTCGACAGAATTTATTAATCTCTTCCTGCTGATCACTTCTAATTCTGATTCCTAAAATTGTTAGGGAGAATGATGTAAAGTGTTCGAACAGCTCGCGGATAATTGTTATTTAGTTTACTTAAATATGCGAAATTTGAAAAGTCAAAGTATTAGGCATATCTCGCAACATTTGGAGATGGTTGTTCAAGTGTTAAAGATGCGTAATTTATAAATGTCAAATTAATAAAATAGTCGTTTATACATTATGAAATAGTTGTTAGACGCATTTCATGTTTTCTACTTTATTTTATTTTTTTAATAATAAAATACTAGTTATTTTAGAAGAAAGTAATTTATAAAATAACTTATAGACGCTATTCTAATATTTCATTACCAATCTATAAAAATCAAGTTTATATTTTATATAATTTTTCTTATCATAGAGACCTACACGTGTCGTATATATTATTTTGTGCCTGATATTATAATAAATACGACAACATTATATCTTTTCAAAAATAAAAGTTATATTGTTGCACAAAACTTAAATTATATCTTGATTTAAACTTGGCAACGTCGCAATAAAATCTAAAGTTGGACAACTGATACGCAACTGCCACATTGTGTGCATGCATGATATAAAGTATGTATACTTATATCATACGTGCATGCTTCTCTTTATGGGTTATTGCTAAATGTCAGAAAGCAGACATCACAGAAATGAAATTTTCTCCGATTTCTAACATTTAACATTTCCAATATTTAGCATGAGTTTTTTCTTTAATTATACAGTAAATCACATACTCTATTTGTTCGTCTCAAAATCCTATTTTTGAATAATATGGGCTTTTTTCTTGATTTTATCATTATATGAGAGTAAAAGTCAACATGTAATGCACTATTTGATATAAGAATATGTGTTATGGACATGCATTTTTAATAATTTTTTCTCCAAAACAGTACGGATAGTAGATTAATTTGAAATGTTACTTACAGATATAAAATTCATTAAACATATATTTATAAAATATTATAACAATGATATTATCTTTGATTGCTTATCTTACATTCTTAAGATTATTTTATGCATTACGGTTATTCAATGTATGTACTAAAAAGAAACTTATAATAAAGTATTCATATCACTGCGCATTTTCAAAGATTGAACAGCGCTTGCAATTTTATTGTTTTCGTGTACAACGCTATTGACACACCGGGGCAAGCATGAAAGTGTAAATAGGAGAATACAAAGAAGAAAACCGGAGGGTGGAAAAAGAAGCAAAAGCACGAGAGAGCATCGTACATCGCGCAAGGAAACTACGATAAGCTCTATAAGCCCGCAAGCTTGCGATAGCGCGCGGAACTCGTTACACTCGGCATACAAGATCAGTGAGACAAAAACAAGACAGGTGCGTCCAGCGGAAGGAATAACTTTGTGAGACTCGTCTATTTGTGAGAACGTCTATCTTCAAACTAGTTTATCGCAATTTCGTGTTCGGAAAATACGATGGAATTTTCATGCCTTGTTCTCGCATTCGATCGATTGTACCAATTTTATTAACAAATATTTCTACCCTGTGGAATAAGCTAAGAAAAAAACGAGAAATTCATTTTAAGCATTTTCCAAAATACTATTGCTATTGTATTTAAAAAAAAATTTTTAAGAGAAAAGTATACGTTAAACACTTATTTATATAACGCGTTCACTGTTTATTGCTTTGCAAACATGAGCTCATATCAAACAATGAATTACGTAAATACGCAACATGAAGCACAATTGACTGTCATTAATACGTTTCTCCTCATTGGACAGGTGTACAAACGTTGGATATTGCCAGTGCGTTGTACATCGCGTTTCCAAAGTTTTCGACGCTATCAAAGATTCAATAATTCTCCGCAGTTTGTAAAGTTGGTCGAAATTCCCTTGTGAAATGCTGCGAGAGCGCGACTAATCTAATTATGGCGGTAACAACATAAGCACACAACAATCTCTGATTAATAATTACTTTGTCAATAATCACAGTGTACTAATATCTTTATACGTGAAGATTGTAAATGTATTTTATACGAAAGCAACAGATAGTAGAATGTAAATTGCAAGTAAATGCAGATCATTCACAATTATTCTTTACGAACAACGGTGAAAATATATTTCACACGATAATCAAGCGAATTTACCTTGTTGCAATTTCGTGTCCTAAAGTTTGTATATTAATTTAGAACGCAATTTCCAACAATATTAAAATACCATGTTTAGGTAAAACGCAAATGCATCAACATTATTTTTTTTAGTTTGCGCATACTTTCTCGCAATTTTGAAAACACTTGAAAAAAACATTTAAAAATTAGTCGTAAGTAGGCCACGCGTACTGTGCGAATTTTAATCTTTTAATTTTTAAACGGTTTCTGTAGGTAATATTAAACCAGCGGATAGGCATCGTTGAATTTTGCATTCTTTTGTGCTTTGAAAAGGAACCAATTTCAAAGCTCTCTTTATATCGTTCGAATATATATACGAGATATTATATGTATGTATATTATATGTATACAGGATCTGAATTCATCGAACTTTTAATTATTGTCGTTCAAACTTATATTGTCCCACACTTTCCATAATAATATTTACAATGTTTTATCGCAACTCAGTTATAAAAACCTTTCTCTCTCTCTCTCTCTCTCTTATAAGACCTATTATTCATTATGCTATTACATTGCCCTCCTTTATCGCGGCAACTGCAAAGTTAATTAATCTGAAAAACGAAACGGCTCACTACTCAAGAGTACTTCGTGATTTATGCGCTATGTTCCATGAATACGAGTAAAAATCATTTCAAAGTATGACGATGCTTTTTTCGTAGCTGAAATGAATACAAAAGCGCATGAATTATTCTCGAAGATTTTATTACGTTACCAGTGAACAACGAAAATATGTCGTGCATGTAATAATTCATATTACAGCATAACGGACAACAGATGCAGAATGTAAGCCAATAAGGTATAAAAATGTGCCGTGGATGTTCAACGACGAAATATAGCAACGACAGTGACAGCGGGATAATAAACGCGGATATTTTTGCATTCTTTTGTGCAAAGAACGATCTTTGCGGCGCATTTTCCGTGATTCGTGGACACCACTGCGTAAATTTAAATATCGCATCCGGAGCATGACGTCGAGTCCTGATCCAGGTCAGGACGAAGCCTCTGGCTATTTAGTTCTAGTTAGCTGGCCGAGTGAGTGTACACGAAGATATAAGCACATATTCATATTGGCACATGCAACAACTGTGCCGCAAGGATTCGTAGAAGAGATACGATACTTTAGGCGACCATTAAATTACGATATTGTCAGCAAAACATGTAATATTTGATGTAATATGCATCTTTGAATGGAAATTTAAACTCTTACAACAATGACGCCGTGAACAGATATTTTGATGTAATTTTACAAACTATTAACTTACAATTATATTAGAAAAGATAATTATCTGTTTACATATGCAGATTTTTTATTTATTGCTTTTTACTTGTTTATTTCTAAGTATAATATATACCACTATGTTTTCTCGTATGATAACAATTGTAAATATTTGTGGTATGCGCGCGCACGTGTGCGTGCGTGCGTGCGTGCGCGCGCGTGTGTGTGTGTACGCGTGTGTGTGTGTGTACGCGCGCGCGCAGTTTTCCAGTTTACTCTAAAAACTCTGCCGAACATTTACATCGGTTTGCATATGCAGTCTAAAATTCCCGTGGCGAAGCAAACGCACAATTCACCATCTCGAGAGGGAGTACCGGAATGACGTGCTTGGAAGACTGCGTGAATCCAAAGAAAAAGTGCAAAATGGAGATGGAAGCGCGGAGACGCAGCAGCAGCAGCAGCAGTAGTAGCGTATATATCGCTGGCGAGAGCGAGTTTATCGATTCCCTCGACATTCCTATTTCGG
Organism: Pseudomyrmex concolor; assembly: GCA_014839585.1. Lineage (NCBI taxonomy): Eukaryota > Metazoa > Arthropoda > Insecta > Hymenoptera > Formicidae > Pseudomyrmex > Pseudomyrmex concolor. The sequence goes on along the minus strand of QVOB01002195.1, from coordinate 12,373 downwards.
GTCGAGATATGTCGACAGCGTCGGGTGCTGTTGACCGACATCGCGATGTCCAGGAATTCGTGACACGACGTCTGTCGATCGGATCGCGTGAATTGTCGGAGATCGTCGGCTTTTTTGCAAGAATGCACAAATAACGACGACGATGCTGGAAACACGAAATAAGAGATGGATTGCGCTTCACCATTATGGCTTTTTGCTTATATAATTTACTTTGATTGAGAATTGCATGAGTTCGGCATGACAAACTTTGATAAAATAGAAACGATCAACCATTGAAATATCGAGGCTATTGCATAATATTAGAAATGGCTTTATATTGAATAATGTTTTATTTAAAAAACTGCTTGTTCGAGCGCGTAGCAACAGAATCTTTAAAATATTAAAAAATATGTTCTTCTATTTCTGTGCTCGAATGGTCGATGTCAATAATATAATACTTCGAGTTTCAAATCTTCGTCTGACAGGATATAATGCGGACTGCAATTAATCGGCGCAATCAGATGCGGTAACCGGCAGCATTGTAATACGCGCGATACGCACAATTTAATCATCCGTGACCGAAAACCCAGAAACGGAACGCTAATTGTCCAAATCGTTCGAGGAAGATGCATACGCAGCAAAACCGTCAGACAAATAATATAAAAAACGAGTTGTAAAACTTTTCAACAACTAGATCTGCGAACGTAATGTAATTGCTTCATTCAATTACAATTGGATACATGAGAACAGAAAAAGACGAAATAAAGAAAGGATATTTTATTAAAATACATTACTCGAATTCGGCACTCTTATCAAATTATACGAGATTGTGATATATAAAAACGCTGAATCGTGTCTTTGATGTGCTTTACAAGTAACGTAAAGCCTTTTTTAATCATAAAATGTAATAGCACGTTGTCATCATCGCGACTTAACTTGTTATAAACTATCTGTTGTAAACTATTGATAATTAATTCACATAGTTATTATTTTAATACTTATTTGAAAGCACGTACATAAAATTTTTTATCTTTGTAGCATTTTCTGTATATATTCTTAACTCGTTATCTCTTTTTGACATAATATTACGCATGTATTATTAAAGAGCAAACTAAGCGCTACCGACATAAAAACAAGTAAGGAGTTAAACTTCCGGTCGCACGGAATCGTTACGGAACAGTTGTAATATGCTTGTCAGCTGTTTAACGAGCGAACTCGCGGTAAAACGCCAAACAGTCATTAATTATCCTCATTTCGTGGCATTATAACCGCAAGCCAGCTTCGGAGACGATGCATCTTGATAAAAAACAATTCCCTTGATAACGAGTCTTGTTAGAATCTCGTCGTGGAAAACATCGTGAAACATTAAAGATTCTGACAAATTCTACCATTCCGCCGAGAACAGATATAATATTTTTGTTATTGCCGTCTTCATCTTGTTTCGTCACTTCGTTGCTTTTCGCGGCAACGAAGAAGCCAATAGAAAATATATAGCTCTTTTCGCGATGAAATCTTAAATCTACATGTAAAGATACAGCCGAGATACAGTCAAAAGAAAACGCCAAGGTCTGTCGTAAAATTGCTACTGAAATCAGTTTTACGTAATTTATTGCATGATACCTCAGTAATTTTTGCTGTTCGTCATATGAACATCATTAGTACATTCAATATCAGGTAATTCTAAAAGAAATGAACAACTTGTATTCTTTGCTTTTTTTGTTTTCACAAAAACTTTTTCTCAAATATATTTAAGAGAGCAATATTATGTGTGATGTACAATAAAATCAGTTGTATAGATTTCAAAGAAAAAACAAACGATTGCACTATCTAGACGAAGATATTGTCTCGAATAGAAAGAATTTTGTTATTAAAAATATTAAAGCTAAGAAAAAGTATAAAGAACTTGACCAAGTATTATATATTACGCGAAAAAAAAGAATTTTCATTCGTCGTTGTTCGTTTAGATGAGAAAAAAGTATTCTAAATGAACTTATGAGCTGAAGAATATGCGCTATGTTGAAGCTACATGACCCGCTAGAATTTTGCGTGTGAACACGAACTTCCGGATACCAGTAAAAAGAAAGTTCGTGTCAAGAGAAAATTGTTGACTACTGTATCTGCGAACTACTTTATCCTACTATAATGTGCTCTGAGTTACAAACTCCTTTCTCGACCTTTACAAAAAACAGCAATAAATATGCAGATTGTTGTAACGGCAGTGCTGAACATAGCGGCAAGATATTTTTATTAAAAGTATGTATGAACACTGAAATCTGCACTAACATCAGATTAAAAGCGTTAGTGAAATCAATTTTGCGGATGCAAGCTCACAAACGAGAGAATTTTCACGAATCCGTAATCTACTCCATCTGTTTGCGAATAAACTATATTTGAAATCTACGATCTTCGCATAAATATCCGTAAAACAAAGAAAATACGCAGATAGCAAGTGAAATGTAAAACGCGAATATCTTTGAAGCAAAGAATATCTTTGTAGCAAACAATGACTTATAAAGGTAGAGAAAATTTCTGTGAACTCAGCAATTCGCTGGTCAAATCGAAAATTCATGAAGATGTCTGTGGGATCTTCGATTTGAAGATGATTTTAAACGTGTGTGGAGCACATTCGGACACAAATCATTTATCTTGTCCGTCGAAGAGAAATTTCGCTGCGACTGATTACACAATAGGAACGTGCGCCTCGCTAGCGAATAAAATATTTCCTACAGAAGAAAATTTACGTGACGTCGAGATACAGCCAAAAGCGGACGTCAAGTGTCCAATAAATGTTAATGTAAGTGCGGCAGAGAAAATCGGCTCTTGCTTTGCACACAGCGTGTTGAAACATTTATTTTGCGTCCGAGCGACAAAGCGTTCGCTGCGGACGTTTATCGATTCCACAAGATTCTTTCGTGCCTCGATATCGGGGTCGATCTACTTTCGAGTTGATCGACGGGATCGACAATGAAGCATGCGACGAATTTCGGATATCGAATCGGCGATCTCCGAGCGTGAGCGAATTCTTCTGCGGAGAATCGGAGCAAACGGAATCGCGAGCAATTGCATCGTTTCTCTGACGAAGAAGACGTACGAGCAGTGATTGATGGCTTTCCGGATTCTCTTCCCCGTGATTTTCAGATTCATACCGCTGCATTAGACGCCGTTTGTTACGGACTATACACATGAATCTTTTATCGGAAACCAATTAGAGTATAGGTAATTAGTGCGTGACGGTGTTGATATACTATCGGGAAAGGACAAGAGCTAACTTCGTCATATTGTGATTTCATCACAAAATTACATTTAGAAAATAATTACGATTAATTTGTATTGTTTATGTAATCAAATATTTTCATACATTATATGTACACAGTATAATTTCAAGTTATATATTCGGTCGAAAATTTTCTCAATAGCAACAAGACAAATTATCCATAACATTAGCACGCTTGCGAAATAATGTTTTGTCACATCTCGTCTGATCGATTACTATGAATGTCGAATCAGCCATTTCAAATTTTCAATTGCTGCAATCAATAATCAAGTGTATCTAAATAACGGTGAGAACCCGACGAGAGTTGAAAGCTGTCGTTGTGTAATGTCAAAGAGTGGTAACAACCTATTCACTTTTTAGCCGAAGTAAAAAGAGAAGCTAACAATTCTATAAAACTGCAGCTGTTGAATATATTTTATTCTCTTTTTTTTTAACATCCAATTTGTCATTGTAGCTACATGCAAAATATGCGGCATACAATACCCGCATAACCGATAAATAATTTACCAGCTAATAATAAATCAAAACATTTTTCTAACACGTTTCAGATCGTCATTAATTTCTGCCATCTGCATATTTTCATACACATCATTTTTTATTGTAGTGACATAGATTTTAAACGGAGATTTTACACAATAAAGTTTTACACAATTCTGCCAATTTTAAGTGCGATAATTGGCTATATACTTTGGTATTTGTACAAGTTATCTTGGTAAATCGTAATTTTCAAATCGTAAAACCAAGACATTTCGTCTTTTTCAATAGCCATTTATCGATCAGCCATTTTAACCAGTAAAGAGAGTCCGTCTTATGAGACAAAGCTACTCGTAAAATGTAAGATTGCTCGTAAACGCGACAGTCTTTCGCGCGATCGTTAACCGGCTTATCACGATCAATTTCGCGTTCGTCGATTCGCGACGTTGGACTCGAAATTGTGCAAGACGACAAGAGAGACAGCAGGACAATTTACATAATTCCGGTGCCGTGACGAACTCCCGAGCGGCACGAGGAAAACGTGCAACAGCATAAGCTCGTTGTAAGATATGTTATGATGCAAAATCTTCGAACACTGTGTATAAGATGCCACAAAGATTTTGCTGTTTTTCTCGTTTTAGTTATATATTGCACTCTTTGCAGATGCCTATAATGACAGGTAGTCGTCTCACGTTGAGCGAGTGCGAAATAGCAAGCACTCTGTGCTAATATAGTATACGTCGTTAAAGTAAGTATCTTTTATTTTACAGAGCTTCTCTCTTTAAAGTTCTCCGATTTACGCTTGTAGTATGGAAATGTAGTTTGCTACGGTTTTTATCGAGCGAGTCGCGCAAGTTCGCGCATACATTTTCCGAGTCGTCATGAATGTTGCCTGTAATTTGTTGCGTTTCAACACTTTTTAGGTCACCGGATCCGCGTATCCTTGCTCGCTATATTTAAATTACATTTCTTAATTTAAAATAAGCTTTTGTACACACACATTGAGTTCTTAATTTGTACGCGTGTAATGTCGGCACATATGCAATTTATATTCTCTTGGCAAACGCTTCGTGATAAAAGAAAACAAAAAAGATGGAAATTATACGTTTTTATTTTGCGTTTGTTAGACGTGTGTGATAGTCACAAACGTAATGTGTTTGAATGCAAACTTTTTTTTTTGTAACTACGTGAGCATATTCTTTTGGGACGACGATAAAAAATAGACAGAAAACAATTATTACATACATAAATTATGTCGTGAAAACACGAGAAAATCTCCAAGTTTTATAAATACGTCATTTGTATCAAAAATATACTATATTCGCGGTTTATATAAAGGGAACGTCTATTCCGTAGTAATTTGTGAAGATTAAAATCATTCCGGATAAACGCGGATGCAAGCCGGTCAGCACGCAGATTTATCTGGAATTAAAATCAGCATACATATGCACCTTCACATATGTCTGCAGAAGCAAGTGCGATCCATCAGTGTGATGATGTCGCAATTAGTGTCTGAACGCGACGTCCTGACGATCCGAATAAACACAGCGATGCGACGCCGATATAAGTATCAGGAAGCGTTCTCGCAGCTATAGAGTGCGTCAAAATGCACGGCAAAGATAACATATGGTTATGATATATCATAAAAGAAAGATATTAGAGGAAAACTTTCTTCTTTTCAAAAATTTTCAGGCCTTTTGTCCGACAATAAAAAAGTAATTGAATATGTTTTATTGTAGATTATACCTAATATTAAAAGTTAATATACTATATGTACACGTAGAAAGAGAGCTGTAATATATCCTACGTATAAATTATATTTGCTGTTGACGAAACCAAATACTGGAGAATCGAGCGCAATTAGAAGAAAGCTCAATTTCGTTGAATTTGCTTTGCGCTGTTGTTGATGGATACGTTATGAGAACGCGCTGTTCGCGAAACAGCGGCATTGGTTAAGTCGTAATTGGAATTTCAAGAGATGTGTTATCCAGTTAAATTCTATGATATCATATGCCATTCAAATAAGCACAAAAACTCTTGTCTTTCCCTTTCTCTTCGTTTTTTTTTCTTTTTTTTCTTTTTTTTCCTTCTCATTTCTGTCTCTTTTTTTCTCTTATTTTTCTTCTCTCTTTTTCGCCTCTTCTATCTTCATTTCTTTTCCTCTAATCTAAATTTCTTGTCTCTCTTCCCTCGATCTCCTTCCTTTCATCTTCTGCTCTCACTTTTCCATATATATATATATATCTAATCTGCACTACACACTTTCATTTCTTCATCCACTATTCTCCCTCAATTTTTTTATTTTGTCCATCTCTATTTATATATTATTTTCTCTGTTTTCTTCTCACCTGCAATCTTCTAACTTCCGGAACCGTTGATTATATAAGCATAAATTAAAAATGACAACAACATCTATATAAAGAGTTACGCGTATATCTATCAAATTCATTAAAAATAAACTAGATGAAATTTACTCACGATTATTTTCGTACTATTAATATATGTTTCTTATTTATCGCATGTAAATATAAAATTCAACCAACAGGTAATCAATCATTTCAATGAACGTCCGAATGATGTATCGCTCGTAGATACGAAGCATAAGTTAGCGAATTGTTCATCGTTCCTATCAGAAAGAATCCCATCTGTTAATATCTCACGTAAATAAATTGAGTTCTCATTCGTGACACACGACTGTCACATCAATATTTCTCACATTTAATTAAATCCCAGGTTAAGTTGGCGAGAATTATGTTTACGCTCTGCAAACCGTTCCGCGCGCAAACCTTGTCAAAAGCGATGGTCTAACTCTAAAATATCGCAAAGCTTTTCAGCAGTTTCTCAGGTATCCTTATTTCCGCCGTTTCACACAGAACAGACTTTGCATTATTACATGCATTTATGCAACAAAATTGCCGCAGCTTTCAACTGCAAATTTTCGCGGCTGGAACAAAGGACCGCATATTAGTTCGCAATAAACCGCGGTTGTTTGCCGTTACGTCTAAATGCACGCGAGGGGATCTGAAATTTTAATGACGACGTCAAAATTTGCTGCGGCGCTTTTGCTCTCTTCCTCTCTTTCCCTTCTCTTTCCTCTTCCCTCGACCGAGCATAAGATTTAATATTCATGAAATGTATGCCACTTCCTGTCCGCTTGCAAGGAAATAAATCTCTCTCTGAGAGCCAGCATCTCTCGCCTACATCTCTCCTTCTCCCTCCCTCCCTCCCTCCCTCTCTCTCTCTCTCTCTCTTTCTCTCTCTGTCTCTTTCTCTTTCTTCTTTTTTTACGACACTGTTGATAATTTCACACTAGTTTAGTTAAAAAACACAAGCGCGACGACAATTTAATTAATTAATCTATTTGAACTATAAATTTTTTATACGCACCAATAACTGCGCGTTAGCTCTGTTACCAATTTATCATTTTATTTCTATTTAGAGGTTAGATCCATAAAAAAGATTGTATTTGCTACGTATTGAACTTCCTCTCATACTCACTTGCAATATGTATCGTATATTATATACACGTTTGCCATATTCGATATTAGCTGTCTATTGAATATTCAAATGATATTATCTGCCGTTTTGACAAACTGCCATTACAGAGCGCATTTTTATTTTTGTTTAATTCCGTGTGATATATTGATAAAATCAATTTGCCATAACGTAATTGGTAATGTCACTTTATTATATTTTTTTATTAACGCTCTCAAAAATCTACGTTAATTTTGATGTAATAAATAGTCTCGTTTTACGCGTATTAATATAAAGTTTTTCAAAAATTTAATATGACACGACGTGTGTGTGATCGACAGGTAAAATACGGACACGCATTACGATATATATGCTCGTGTACACGTATCATTGTGAATGATAAAGAACCATTAGTACGAAAAAATCGAACGTTTACATCAGACATATATGTATGTACATATTTGTGCACGTAATCCCAATATATACATATTAAATTTTTCAATCATTAAACAAAAGTGATGTTCAAACGTAATTTTATCAAAATCAATTTCGTTTAAAATTACGTTACTATAGGTACTAAAACATTACGTTACTATAGGTACTCTCATTTTGCACACTCATCTTGCTTGCAAAATGACAAAAGCATCTTTTGCGTGTTGCTGTCTTCCACATTACTAATTTAATAGTACTTGTAATTAATTATGTATGTCTTCTCAAGAGACCGTTGATCGTGGATTTCCTCAAGCATTTTTAGCTCTGTTTTTGCTTCAACGTGTAATCATGTTGTGTGACTATAATTAATTATTTTCCTTACATTTCTTATATTTCTAGAAAGTTCCTTTCACTATGATTATATTTTCTTTATTGCTTTGTTTTCGTTGCTTTTACATGAGTAATAAAACACTAGAATTTTTGTTTTAATCGAATTATTTCTAATAATACAATTTTTTCACATGCTTGCACATACACGTTATTACTAAAAGTTTTTTCAGTTTATATTTTGTCGTTTTTGACAAATAATATTACTAATAAGCGTCATATCAATCAACGTGTGCTGAAAGAAACGAGTTGATAAACTCGAATTTGTTAATTCAGCCAGTTTTTAATCCCTGTTTTTAATCTCAGTTTTTCGCACGACTATTTTTCTACTCGGGACCTTACATACAACTTATTAAACAAACATAAGTTATATTAATTGTCAATAAAAATAGAATAGAACAAGTAAAATAAAACTATCAATATTTTAAAGCTAGTTTTTGTTAATATAAAACTGTACTACTTAAACTGGACACTTTTCCAATTTACTCCGCATTCTTTGGTAAAACATAAAATGTTCGTTGCAAAGAGTCCTCGCGTATACATGACTTATTCACCGTTCACGATACAATCGCGCGCAATATCGCGAGCGCACGGTTCGTAAATCCGAAGCGCACAGAGTGAAACGAATCGCGTTCAAAATCGGAAATGCATTTGACTAGTTGGTCATGCGGTTGGGACCGTCGAGCAAGTGTCGCGAAAATTCGGGGTTTACCGCCTGCAACACGATCAACTAAATATAAATATTACGCAAATGTTCGCAAATGCACCATTAAAAAAATAAGTGCTCTATTCCAAAAGTCAGATAATCCAAATGTATATAATTAGCAGTAGTTAATTTGAAAAGTTTTTAATTTGAACGTTTTTTACTTTCAATTGAATTACATGTATATTTTATGTAAAGAAAAATGCAAGTAAAAACTAAACACAATTCTCCATATATATTGGATATCATTAGGTAATTTAAGTTACGTTATAAATATTATAATGAACGCTAAGAAATAACGTTATTGAGTTTTGCTGTTAACTAACGAGAATAAGTTCGTAATAAAGTTTGCATACTACAAAGAAAATGTGAGAAAAGCTGGGAAAGTGTGAAAGTACGAAAGCATGAAGGATATTCTTAGCGCTTCTCTATATAATCACAATCACATTTATCTCTCTGTATATTTATGCAATTAATCTTCTACTTCGCAAGCAAACGCGATATTAATTTTCCTGATCACGTATCACACTCAGATTAATGACGGTAATGCACGCGTGCGAGTCAAAGATAATTTTGCTCCAGTTTGCGTGTTTTATTCTTGAATTGGCATTTTCGGCGTAAACACATGTAGGCATGTGATTATCTCATTTTCTGCCTATCGATTCCAGCTGATGTCATGTTATATACATACGTCGGTATTGACAAGTCTGCGATTTTCCGATATTTATCCCACAAGACGTAAGTAAACAAGTTTATCGTTGCTTGCCAGAGTGGTTTCTAAAATTCACGCCATTTTATTCGTCATGCAGATATTTAGTCATAAACCCATAGCGAACACAAACGAATCAGATATAATATTCAAATTAAAAAATAGGCGTATTTATAATCGAACAAATGTGCTCTACATTGTTAGTTCTCTAAGATCCAATTTTCGTTTGCTAAACGAGCACGCAGAAGTAAGTCGCGTTACTTTAGTTTGGCGTTTAGCCTTAGAAAATTGCGCACAAGCAACGATTTATATCTATTGAAATCTATTGAAGTCAATTAGTTTTGAAATATTGTAAAAAAACACATATGTCGTTTAAGTTGCTCGTTCTTGGTTAATGATGTTATTATAGTCGTTTCTGTATACATATGCAATGTTATAGTGAAAAATTGCAAATATGATATGAAATTATATTTATTCTTCTATTGTGAAAGAGCTTGAATTTTTAACATTTTCAAAGAAAACAATCGTTACTTATTGCATACAAAAAAATATCATATGATAAATTTATTCATGTATGACAATGCGATTTATTGTTAAGGTCAACAAGATAATGACGCTCACCTTGGCAAACTGGTTTGTTACACTACAAACAATATAACTATTATATACGAGACGCCTTAAACTTTGATCATTAATTTCAACTGAGTTATTCGTGTTGTCTTCAGTTAAACGACTGGCGTGAGCATTTCGATTATCCAACGATACAGTGAACACATTTTCTTTCGATGGATAGACTACTTTTACCTGAATTATAAAAAAGCTTATGTTTTGCGAGAAAGTTACGTTTTGTGAGTGGCTTGATTTATTTATACGTTCGCAATTCTTTCTCCCGAATGAAAGTAGACTATATTACTCGCGCAAGTGAATGAATTGCATGGCACAAGCTAGTAATAAAAAGTATAGTGTATTATGTATATTTAAGTATAGTATTATGTATATTGTTTATAAAAGTATAGTGTATTATGTATATTGTTGCGTACTAATACCAATAAATAATGTCTGATAGTTTAAAATGATGTTTTTTGTATTAATATTCTTCTATAAGCGCGTTAGATGTTAAATGCAATCTATGCCATTGAATTGAGTGCATTTAGATAATGCTTGGCATGACATATTTAATTGCTTCAACCACTATTGCATCTTGCGCGACTATAATATCTGCGGTGATATTTACGTAAATTTGTTCTCACTGTCAACTAGATTTTTATTTCGTTAGATTTAAACATATATGTAAAAGCGTTTAAATATATATGTAATTCCCGCATTTGTTTAGTTAATGTATTATTACACTATAACAATATATAAAAATTGTGATGCGCTTTTCACATTTGTAATAAATCCAAAAGTTTACAAATCAAAAAAAACCTTTAAGGCACAATTTATTGTTTTTCTTAGCATAATTTTGATCGTAAAGAGTAAAGCACAATAATATCTAGGATGCACTAGATTGTACTGGAAAGTAACAATAAACCCGGAAAACATCGATATCGAGAACGTGAAGTAAGAGCGGTAGTCGTTTGCATGAGAAACGCATTAAGGTCGTTGCGTCTGCGAGATATTCGTAACATGTCGTGCTGAAAAATGCACCACCATGTAATTTAAAATTGTTAGCACCTACGTAATGTATTCTAACACCAGTATCACAACGTATTAATTAAAAACATATAAAAAAGATTGTAAAACAAGGAATCAATAAACCACTATTTTATAATGTTTAAAGATTTAAAAAACGGTATCTTCTATATTGTACACGCTGAAAAACATTATGTAAATTGTTCTTTAATACAATACATTCATTGCTTTAAAATTTTTTTTTTACAGCTAAACTCTGCATATATTTTTTAACGTGCCGGCTCTATCACGCATTAATTTTCCATTAGCGTAAGAACCTCGTGACCAGCGCTAAGAATGCATTTCCCGACCGCAACGTCGATAAACGTCGCCAGCAGGCTCTCTCGCTTAAAAATAAAGGTAAGAAGAAAGAAAGGACGTCGTAATTTCCACACTCCTGCAGTAGAACGCTCCCTTAATTGCTGGTGCATCCGTAGTCGGGCGTTTATTTTAAATTTCCGCTGCAATAAAGCCGGTAAAAGAAAAAGAAAAAAATGCTAGAAAAGAAGGCAAAATCGCGCAACGACGGATTTCCTGAACTTGATCCGTGCAGTGTAAAGTACAAGTAAAAGAGGTGTCCTTATCTTATAATCTCTACGATTTCTTGAGACAAAATATTTTTTCAGCGTTTTAACGCGTTGAATCATTCTTCATATTTATGTTTGATCATTCAAGATTACGGTATTTGCGATAATCTTGTTAAAAAGAAAAACTTTTTCAAAAACGCAAAAATAAATGCGATCATGTTTTACGTATATAGTGCAACAATGCGACGACATTATTAATGAAAAATTAGGTCGCGTCTCGTTTCCCACGGTAATTGTCGTGCGTGTTTTTTTGAATCTATATTAAACTTCTCATGCACTGTCACACGCAACCATGACGACAATTGACCTTATAATCCACGAAAATTAAAACAATGTCCTGTTATTCACAGTCTTTCATAATTTTTAATTAATTACAACAAGCAACACTAACATTTCACTAAAATATCGTTTTTTTTTTTTAATAATGGCAAGCATAAATTGCTGAATATTTTTTTTTTTTAATGCTTATAGATATATAGTATATACTCGATGTTTTATTAATTTTTATAATTACTTTTATCTCTTATGTTTATAAGAGCAATATACATTTGGCTTAATATTTTTGTATCTCGTGGAGTTAAATTGGAGATTCAACTTGACCCAGAAACGATGCACTTGCGATTGCGCGATCAGTACAGGTGTCTATCTCAATTATTATGATATAGTTGCAAGATCGTAATTGG
>QVOB01002193.1:0-46652 GCA_014839585.1 Pseudomyrmex concolor | reverse complement strand
TCAGCATGATCATGCTGAAAAGCATCGGCGTGACCGCGCTGACCGGCAGTTTCTATCAGCTGATTCATGTCGCGTTTCAGTGCTCCTTTGCCTGTATTACCGTTGTCCTGATCGTCGGCGCGCTGGCGGAACGTATCCGCTTCTCGGCGGTGTTGATTTTCGTGGTGGTATGGTTGACGTTCTCCTATCTGCCGATGGCGCATATGGTGTGGGCGGGCGGCTTCCTGGCATCGCTTGGGGCGTTGGACTTCGCCGGCGGTACGGTGGTGCACATCAATGCCGCCAGTGCCGGTCTGGTGGGCGCTTACCTGCTGGGCAAACGCGCCGGCTTCGGTAAAGAAGCTTTTAAACCGCATAACCTGACGATGGTCTTTACCGGCACCGCAATCCTTTATGTCGGCTGGTTCGGTTTCAACGCCGGCTCCGCCAGCGCCGCCAATGAAATTGCCGGGCTGGCGTTTATCAACACCGTCATGGCGACCGCCGGCGCTATCCTCTCCTGGGTGTTTGTCGAGTGGATGCTGCGCGGCAAACCTTCCTTACTGGGCGCGTGCTCCGGTTGCATTGCCGGTCTGGTCGCCATTACCCCGGCTGCCGGTACTGTCGGTGTCGGCGGCGCGCTGGTCATTGGTCTGGTCGGTGGCGTAGCGGGGCTGTGGGGTGTAGTCACCCTGGAGAAATGGCTGAAAGTGGACGACGTTTGCGATGTGTTTGGCGTACACGGTGTCTGCGGCATCGTCGGCTGTCTCCTGACCGGGGTATTCTCCTCCGCCTCTCTGGGCGGTACCGGTTATGCTGAAGGTGTCACGATGGGATATCAGGTCTGGGTACAGCTTATCAGAGTAGTGGTGTGTCTGATCTGGTCTGGCGTGGTCGCGTTTATCGGCTTCAAAATCGCCGATACGATGGTAGGCCTGCGCGTTTCTGAAGAGCAGGAGCGCGAAGGTCTGGACGTGAACAGCCACGGCGAAAACGCCTACAACCCCTAATAGGGCAATGACCGGTCTGCGAACCGGTCGTTCTGGTCACCCCTGGAGGGAGCCTTTGTGCTCCCGCTTTTTTATGGCCGCCGTTTACCCCGGTAAGTGGGGCTAGCGCGAGAAAATCCTCCTTAACCCGGCGAGAGGAAAATTCCGGGATCTTGTGCCATGATTAAAGCATTGGGTGGTACGAACCACCATCGCATTCGCCACCACGTTACTCATGGTGGTGAAGGTCCGGCAAATAATAAGAAGGAGAAGAGAAAGATGAGACTCTGGCAGATTGTTGCGGGTATCGCCTTGGGCGCTACGCTTGCAGGATGCGCGGATAAAAGCGCCAATATTCCCACCCCCGCGTTTAAAGCGCCGGGAACCGCCCAACAGGGAGCCGGTACGGTCTATATCCGCGAACGTATTGCGCTGCCGCCTAACGCGGCGCTGACGGTAACGCTATCCGATGCCACCATCCCCGATACACCGTCCAAGGTTATCGCGCAGCGCGTCGTGCGTACCGAGGGTAAGCAGGCACCGTTCAGCTTTGTGTTGCCGTTTAACCCCTCGGATATCCAGCCCAACGCCCGTATTCTGCTGAGCGCCGCCATTACCGTCGATGGACGTGTGGTGATGATTACCGAACAGGTCAAAATGGCGGTCACAAGGCGGCACGCGTCACGACCTGACACTGATACCGGTACAGTCGGTTGCCTTGCCGACACAAACCAAGCCCGCGACCACGGTTCCATTAACTTCGCCGACGCAGGTGACCCAATCCAATAGTGTTCCTGCGCCAACGTCCTTCTGATAGCCAGCGGCGCTTGTACATATCATGGCCGTCGCCAGCGGCGGCCTTCCAACAACCAAGCCCGTTTCACTCATGGCCACGTGCCAACGGTGGCCACACTTCCACCGCGTCAATTGTCAGTAGCGGCCGCGCGCGGGGCAGCAGGAAACTGCGTCGATTGCCTACCAAAGCCGTGCGCACGCCGACAGGCGCGATTAATCGCCGTCTTCCGGTCGCCAACGGTAGCGGTCAAGATCAAATCGGCCGCTATCCTGTAGCAGCAGTCCTTCCCCTTGCCTTGCAGCACGCGAAGCTGACGGTAAAAATCCTCCCCGCTTAACGAGATGGCGCAGTGACGATTAACCACCCGGTGCCAGGGAAGTTTGCTGCCTTCAGGCAGACGGCTTAACAGGCCACCCACTTGACGCGCCGCGCGCGGTGCGCCCGCCAGACGCGCTACTTCACCATAAGTGATCAGTCGCCCATACGGGATAGCCACCACGGTGTGGTAAACGCGCTGGGGAAAATTATCATGAGAGGGATCGGACATATTCCACTTCAACAGTTAAATCGGCGTGGGAATTATCCTGTCATATTCGGTTCGCCTCCCGCAAGCCGTCTGCGCTGAAGCGTTAAGTATGAAACATATTGGATAAGAAAACGGCGCTTAGACCGCCCCGGCTTGCAATTACCCAAGCCTTAATTGATAATGCCCCGCGCTCGTTTGAAACGAGCCGTCAATGGAGGCCCCGTGGGTGCTCTAGCAACACTACCTTGTGAACTCGGTCAGGTCCGGAAGGAAGCAGCCGCAGCAAGCGACGTGTGTGCCGGGATGTCGCTGGCGGGGCCTCCACCCATTTCGGCCGCCACTCGCCCTGTCCTGACGCAACATACCCACGTGCCACTTTGGATCACTCCCTCTTTCAGTGGAAAATAAGGCGTGTTTTTCCCGCTATTGCCCTTTATTAATGGCGTGGTGAAATCGTATCTGCCGGCCAGTGCATTCCCGTCCGGCACCTGTAAAAATACAATTGTACGAAATGACGTCAGGGCAACCCAGCGAAAATGAGGGAAATCCGATGCAATATAGGCGCTTGACTGTGTGGCTTTTGACCTGCCTATAGAAAAGTCCAATAATGTTATTAACCAGTATGATAACGCACTTGCCATTTACACCTACATCGCGCGCCAGACAATAGGAGGTTAACCTGACGTCAATGGCGCGAAAAAGAGCGTATTTCAGCAGGGGCGGGCAATAGGTAATTTAATTGCCGGCGGGCAAAAAAAGGTATTAATAGTCATGTTTATTAACACTAACATTATGTTTAGAATAATCAGTTTTAGCGTACATACTTCCAGACGGAAACCGGTACTTTGTCGTATAGCTTGTTCATCGTCAGTTCCGCCAGACGATGATCGGCGGCGGAATTGAATATCTCCAGTTCGTCATCGGACAGTTCATATTTGTTTTTTTCAATCACACGCTCAAGGGTTTCCAGCGTTCGGCACTTCCTCAAGCGCATTAAATAGTCGATCTTTTTCATTTTTACCTTTTCGTACAGTCAGTTGAACGGGGATGTGCTTACTTTTTCAGGTTGTACAGAGCTCTGTCTCCGAGAATGTTCCGAATAAACGCCTGCGCCGCCAGCGCTGGATATCGTAATTATTGATGCCATAGCTACTGAACAGGGTAAAAGTATCGTCTAAAAAGGTTTCAACCTGATCGGTAAGCTCACTTTCATTATGGTATTTAAGTTTGAAGATGACAATATTCGCCGCTATGTGCTCAATTAATTCGTTAAGCTGCAAATTGACGGCGGAACTTGGGTCATTTACCCAACCATGATAGCTGTCGCCCAGACTGGCAATGCCTTCATCATAGAGATTTTCACACAGGTATTTCAATTGCGCAATATCGTAGCGTTTGGGTGAATACTCATCCATATCAGCCCTCCTAACACATAGCAATTGCAGTAATCTTAAAACCCGGCTGGGGACATGGATCGATACCCACTTCGCAATTCGCCCATTCCAGATTAAAGATAGAATATTTTAGGCGATTTGGCATCCCCTGCTTACATTAACTTACAGTCCCTGAGTCATAGTCTGCCGTGACGACAAAGCTCAGGTAAACAGCGTGGGATAGGGGCCTCAGCGTTCTCTCGTTGCCGGCGCGCTGGTGCGGAATGAAACGGTACGGCTGAATAACATTATATAGTGCTGATGCGCGATCAGTACGTTAAAACTAGCAGACATGTCGGATAAATAAAAGAGTGTTTTCTTCTTATTCACTCGATTACAATATTTGTTTACAAATATGCGTAAATCCCCGCATTACCCTTACAACGATCGCGTATAGACCATTTTGCCGTCTGACGGCGGCAAATAAAAAGCGCCGAAGGTATTCCCCCCGGCGCAGCGATGCGCTGACTTTCTCTCTCGGCCCCGATGAGCCTCGCTTGTATTGTCAGCGGCGTTTTTTGCGTCCCTGAACCGCCTTAAAGCGCGGATTGGATTTGCAAATGACGTACACACGCCCGCGGCGGCGGACCACCTGACAATCCGGATGACGCGTTTTGGCGCTCGCGAGTGCACTTAATACCTGCATCTTAAGGTTGTCCTGAGGATTATGACGGTTGACCGAGGAAACGGCCAAAGCGTTGGTTGAAACGTGCGGTGCTGCCGTCTTTGGCTACCGTGCGCTGTTTGCCGGTGTAATACGGGTGTGACGCGCTGGATACCTCCAGGGTGACATAGGGGTAGGTTTACCCTTCGTATTCCACCGTGCGGGTCGTGGCGATGAGTAGAATCGACCTTAAACCAGACATTGGCCGTCGTGTCGTGAAAAACCACCTGGCGATAGGGGGGATGAATATCGGGTTTCATCATGCTTCTCCTGATTGTTATGTTATAACATATTAATTATAGCGCCAGGGAAGACATTATACAATTGCCGTTCGGATGTATCCGTTTTATGCCGCGGACAAAAAAAGGGCCGCAAAGCGGCCCTCGGGGAGTGGGATAATCACCTCGCGCCTTACGGCCGCGGCGGCGGATTTTCCGCCGGATGTCCATGCTCCAGTTCGTCCTGATGGCCTTTTTTACCGAAGCGGCGGCGCACCACCACAAAGAACACCGGTACAAAGAAAATCGCCAGCAGGGTAGCGGTAACCATCCCGCCTATCACGCCGGTACCGACCGCGTTTTGCGAGCCGGACCCGGCGCCGGTGCTGATAGCCAGGGGCAGTACGCCGAGGATAAAGGCGAGGGAAGTCATGAGAATCGGCCGTAAGTGCATGCGTACCGCTTCCAGCGTTGCTTCTATCAGTCCTTTGCCTTCTTTCTCCATCAGATCTTTGGCGAATTCCACGATTAATATCGCGTTCTTGGTCGATAGCCCGATAGTGGTCAGCAGACCAACCTGGAAGTACACGTCATTGTTCAGACCGCGCAGCGTTGCCGCCAGCAGGGCGCCAATCACCCCCAGCGGTACTACCAGCATAACCGAGAACGGGATCGAGCAGCTCTCATACAGCGCCGCCAGACACAAGAACACCACGATAAGCGATATTGCATACAGCGCCGGGGCCTGATTGCCGGACAACCGTTCCTGGTAGGACATGCCGGTCCAATAGTAACCTATCCCCGCCGGCGTTGTTCCATTAATGCCATGGCTTCACCGGTACTTTTACCGGGCGCGGCTTCCCCCTGGATTTCCATTGACGGCAACCCGTTATAGCGCTCCAGACGGGGTGAACCGTACTGCCAGCGTGCCGTAGTTACCGCCGATAAGGGCACCATTTGGTTATCCGAGCCGCGTACGTACCAGTTATTGATATCCTGCGGCAGCATACGGTAGGGCGCGTCACCCTGGACATAAACCTTCTTCACGCGGCCGCGGTCGATGAAGTCATTGACATAACTGCCGCCGAGTGCTGCGCCGATGGTGGTATTGATATCCGACAGCGAAACCCCCAGCGCCTCGGCTTTCTCGTGATCGACATCCAGCTTGTACTCGGGGGTATCTTCCAGACCGTTCGGGCGGACGCCTTGCAGTACATCAGGATGCTGTGCCACCATCCCCAGCAACTGGTTACGCGCGGCGGTCAGCTGTTCATGCCCCAGGTTATTCTCATCGATCAATTCAAAGTCGAAACCGGTTGCGGTCCCCAGCTCGACGATTGCCGGCAGGTTAAACGCCAGCACGATGCCGTCCTTGATCTTCGAGGATGCCTGGTTGGCGTGGGCGGTTATCGCGGGGACCTTATTCTCAGCCCCGGAACGCTCACCCCAGTCTTTCAGGCTGACGAACACGATACCGGAGTTCTGCCCGCGTCCGGGCGAAACCGAACCCGTTGACGGTGAACACCGATCTGACATTGTCTTTCTCATTGTTAAGATAGTACTGGGTCACTTCATCCAGCACATGCTGGGTGCGTTCCTGCGTCTCACCCGCCGGCAGCAGGGTCATCGTCAGGAAAACCCCCTGGTCTTCATCTGGCAGGAATGAGGTGGGCAGGCGGATAAACAACAGCGCCATGCCGACCACAATCAGCAGATAAATCAGCAGGTAGCGGCCGGTGCTATTCAGAATGTGGCCGATACTGTCGGTGTAATGATGAGTACTCTGATCGAACTTTTTATTAAACCAACCGAAAAAGCCGGTGGTCTTGCCGTGGTCGCCTTTTTTGATGGGCTTGAGCAGGGTGGCGCACAGTGCCGGGGTCAGAACCAGCGCCACGATAACCGACAGAATCATTGCCGACACAATGGTGATGGAGAACTGACGGTAAATGGCGCCGGTTGAGCCGCCGAAGAACGCCATCGGTACAAACACGGCGGACAACACCAGCGCGCCCTGAATCTGGCCCATCGATTTCCGCGTAGCTTCAATGGGACTGAGTCCCTCCTCGGCCATAACGCGCTCGACGTTTTCCACCACCACGATGGCGTCATCCACCAAGAGCCCGATGGCCAGCACGCAGGCGAACATCGTCAGGGTATTAATGGTATAGCCAAATGCCCCCAGGATGGCGAAGGTCCCCAGCAAGACGACCGGCACCGCGATAGTCGGGATAATCGTAGCGCGGAAGTTCTGCAAGAACAGATACATCACCAGGAACACCAGGATGATGGCTTCCACCAGCGTTTTTACCACCTCGGTGATGGAAATCTTCACGAACGGCGTGGTGTCGTAGGGGTAAACCACTTTCAGCCCCGCGGGGAAGTTGGCCTGAAGCCGTCCCAGCTCTGCTTTGACCGCGTTGGCGGTATCCAGCGCATTGGCGCCGGTGGCGAGCTTAATCCCCAGACCCGTGGCGGGCTGGCCGTTGATGCGGGCGATGATGTCATAACTTTCACCCCCTAGCGCAATCGTGGCTACATCCTTCAGCCGGACCTGCGAGCCATCGGGATTGGCCTTCAGCTGGATTTTACCGAACTCGTCGGTGGTTTTCAGCCGGGTCTGCACGATGATCGACGCGTTAAGCTGTTGCCCCTTCACCGGCGGCGATCCCCCCAGCTGGCCGGCGGCGATCTGGTTGTTCTGGACCTCAAGCGCACTGATGACATCCACCGGAGTTAACTGGTAGTTATTGAGCTTGTTAGGATCGAGCCAGATACGCATCGCATATTGGGCGCCGAACAGTTGCACTTCGCCCACGCCGTTGGTACGATTGATGGGATCTTTCAGCGAGGAGCCGACATAATCCGCGATATCTTCCTGGGTCATGTTTTTATCATCGCTGATAAAACCGGCGACCATGAGGAAGCTGGCGCTGGGTTTCTGCACCTGTACGCCTTGTTGCTGAACTTCTTGCGGCAGCAGCGGCATCGCAAGCTGCGATTTGTTCTGCACCTGAACCTGGGCGATATCCGAATCGGCACCCGATTCAAAGGTCAGCGTGATGGTCGCGGTACCGGACGAGTCGCTATAGGACGCCATGTACATCAAATGGTCGATGCCGTTCATATTCTGCTCGACTATCTGCGTCACGCTGTCTTGCAACGTTGAGGCGTCCGCGCCGGGATAGGTCGCGGTGATACGGATCGTCGGCGGCGCGATAGCCGGATACTGTTCGATGGGCAGCTTGAGTATCGACAGCGCCCCCGCCAGCATGATGATAATGGCAATCACCCATGCGAATATGGGCCGATCGATAAAGTACTTAGACATAAGGGTTACCCGTTCCTGTTAAGACTTGCTGGCGGTGTCAGGCTGCGGTTGTTCCGGTTGTTTTTCCTGGTTGGTCACCTCTTTGGGCGTGACCTGCATGCCGGGTTTCGCTTTTTGCACTCCGGCGACGATGACCTTGTCGCCTTCCTGTAACCCGGCGGTGACCAACCATTTATCGCCAATGGCCTGCGGCGCCGTGACTTGGCGGATAGCGACTTTATTATTGCTATCGACCACCATGGCGCTCGCCTCGCCTCGCCTCGCCTCGCCGCGGGGCGTGTGGGTAACGCCCTGTTGAGGCACGAGTAAAGCGTTTTCATTAACGCCCTGATCCAATCTGGCGCGCACAAACATACCCGGCAGCAGCGTGTGTTGCGGATTAGGGAAAATGGCGCGCAGCGTAATGGAGCCCGTGGTTTCATCCACCGTGACGTCGGAAAATTCCAGCGTACCCGTCTGCGCGTATTCGCCGCCGTTTTCCATCAGCAGACGCACTGTCGCCTTGCCGTCACGCTGTTTCAGCGTGCCGTTTTCCAGCTCCTGGCGCAGACGCAGAAAATCGTTGCTTGATTGAGTCACGTCGACATACATCGGGTCTAACTGCTGCACGGTCGCCATGGCAGTCGTTTGCGCGCTGGTGACTAACGCGCCTTCGGTGAAGGCGGATTTGCCGATGCGGCCGCTTATCGGAGGAGTGACGCGGGTGTAAGCCAGATTAATGCGGGCGGTTTCCAGCGCGGCCTGCACGGCGGCATCATTTTGCGCCAAGGTGGCCCCCGCCTGATCATAGTCCTGGCGGCTGACATAGCTGGTGGAGAGCAGTTTTTTATAGCGGTTTACGGTCACCCGGGCGATGCCGGCATTCGCCTGCGCCTGCGCCTGCGCCTGGGCCAGATCGCCCTTGGCGCTGTTATAGGCGGCCTGATAGGTTGCAGGGTCAATCTGATAGAGAGACACACCTGCCGTGACATCGCTGCCTTCGACAAAGTTACGTTTCAGGATAATACCATCGACCTGCGGGCGGACTTCCGCGACACGAAAAGCGGCTGTGCGGCCCGGTAAGTCGGTGGTGACATTCGGTGCTTGTTTTTTTAGCGTCACAACGCCCACTTCGGGAGCCTGCTGCTGATTTCCTGCCTTGTTGGCCTCTTTAATTTGTCACAGCCTGCGAGAATAAAACTGCCGGAAAGCATCAGAACGGCCGCCAGAGGCAATAGCCCTCTGTTTTTGTTCATAGATAAACCCCAAGATTCCGATTTGAAAAAATTGATCAAGTGATCACAAGCCCCAAAGACAGTGCTGCGTTACATTTTTCGTTATGCTATGTTACATACATTCTTGAATGTATGTAAATTTAAAGACTTCGCTAAAACGGCACTATGGCACGAAAAACCAAACGACAGGCTCAGGAAACCCGCCAGCATATACTGGACGCCGCCATCAAGGCCTTCTCAGAGAGAGGGGTATCCGCCACATCACTTAATGATATCGCGGCACTGGCTGGGGTGACGCGCGGCGCGATTTATTGGCACTTCAAAAATAAAGCCGAGTTATTTAATGAAATACTTCACACGGCTGACAGTAAGATCCAAGATTTTGAAACAGAGTATCAAACAAAATATCCAGACAATCCACTTTATGTGTTAACCGAGACAATGATTTACATTCTTGACGCTACCGTTTCTGACCGCCAGTGGCGTGAGCTTATGGAAATATTGTTTCATAAATGCGAATTCGTGGGTGAAATGGCGCTGTACCAGGAAGTGCGATCGCAACTGTTTGATGAATGTTACGGCCGGCTGGAAGCGACACTCGGCCGCTGCATTGAACAGCAGCAATTACCCGCAACGCTGCACTGCCGGCGTGCGGCGATCATGTTGTGCGCTTAAGCGGCCTCATGGAAAACTGACTGTTCATTCCCGGCAGTTTTGATCTGTAAGCCGAGTCGCGCACCTTGGTATTTGGGCTTATCGACATGCTGCGCATGAGCCCGATGTTGCGCTGCGGGCAAAACGACGCGCCGCAATCCGCCTGAGGATCTGCGCTTACAGGGCCTGAAAACGTTTACTCCGCCGTGTCCGCTTTGCGCAAGTAATCATTTTTGACGATTTCCAATGCCGCCAGCACCAGCTCCGGCGCCAGTTCATTTTTTTCCAGCAGCATAATCAAATCGATCGCCAATTTGATTTCGGGGGATTCGTCTTCGAGGGTCACCTCGCTCTCCTGCACAACTCAGGCTGTAAACTGAAGTATAGATGATATTATTTACACTATTAAAGATGAACAGGTAACCAATTTGTGCCACCGGGTGAATTATTTTGTTTATTCGCCCCGTTCGCGGCGCTCTATTTGGTATTCCAGACGGGTCAACGCCTGCCGGCAACGCATAAGACGTCCTTCCAGCGCGGCGATTTCCTGCTGTAGCTGCCGAGCGCGGGCGAGATCGTTTGCAGCGGTGCGCAAGCTATCGCGATCGCGGATCATCGCCAGCAGCCGCCGCTCATAATCCTGATGCTCGGCGAGGCGGGCATACACATCTTCCGCCGGCGCGCTGGAAGGGTGCTCGTGACGCAAATTTTGCGTGGCCAGCTCGCGGGAGAGTGCCAACATTTGATCGGTGAGCCGCTGGGCCAGCCAGGCAACGCGCTCGGTGCGGCCCTGTTCCACCGCGCTGGTCAAATGCGAAAGCGTTGCGCGGCTCTCGGACAGGTAGTCCTGAAGCCGGTTGCCGCGCGCGCTGAACAACAGGGGATCGAAACGGGATTGCTGCACCAGAGGGTGCCCTGAGCGTCGATGCGTGCGGCTAATTCGTTAAGTCGGGCGCCAAGGGCGGTAATCAGTTGAGATGCGTGCACGCCATTTACCTGTAATGAATGACATCGGAGTCGACTTTTATGATAATACCCCGTCGTTTTCAGTGATGCACAGCATTAACGCAGAGGGCGCGGCGGCGCAGCTTGCGCCACGTCAATAATTTGCCTCCTCTACGTTTGCCGGCGGTTGCATTTTTGCGGTAGTTTGCATAGATTTGAGCGCTTTCGTGCGCGGTCAGTCTTGTTTTAGCCATGACAGGCGCCGCGTTGATGATGAATTGAGGCTTTTCCAGGCATACCCATTATGACCGCTACGGAACAACAATTAGCATTAATCAAGCAAAGCATTAAATCGGTTCCGGACTATCCGAAACCCGGCATCCTGTTTTGCGATGTCACCAGCCTGCTGGAAGACTCGCGCGCCTATGCCGCCAGCATCGCGCTGTTGGCCGATCGCTTTCGCGATGCCGGCCTGACGAAAATCGTCGGCACCGAAGCGCGTGGATTTCTGTTCGGCGCACCGGTTGCGCTGGCGTTGGGGCTGGGGTTTGTTCCGGTGCGCAAGCCCGGCAAGCTGCCGCGTGAAACCATCAGTGAAAACTATGTGCTGGAATATGGCACCGACAGCCTCGAAATCCATAAGGACGCTATAGTACCCGGCGATAAAGTACTGGTGGTGGACGATCTGCTGGCCACGGGAGGGACTATCTGCGCCACGGTGAAACTGATTCGGCGGCTCGGCGGCGAGGTGCAGGATGCGGCCTTCGTTATCAATTTGGCCGACCTCGGGGGTGAAACGCTTCTTAACAGTATCGGCGTAGCCAGTTATAGCCTGGTACTCTTCCCCGGCCACTGATGACAACAGCCTCGCGCTGCGGTGCGGGGCTGTGTTAGCATGGCCCTCTGTTCCTCCGACGTAAATCGCGACTCATGAGCTATCAGGTGCTTGCCCGTAAGTGGCGTCCGCAAACATTTGCCGATGTAGTAGGCCAGGAGCATGTCCTGACGGCGCTGGCGAACGGCCTTTCATTGGGCAGGATCCATCATGCCTATCTTTTATCCGGCACCCGCGGCGTGGGTAAAACCACGATTGCCCGTCTGCTGGCCAAAGGGCTGAATTGCGAAACCGGTATCACCGCCACCCCCTGCGGCCAGTGCGATAATTGCCGTGAAATCGAGCAGGGCCGCTTTGTCGATCTGATTGAAATCGATGCCGCCTCGCGCACTAAAGTTGAAGACACCCGTGAGCTGCTGGATAATGTTCAATATGCCCCGGCGAGCGGCCGCTTCAAGGTGTATCTGATCGATGAAGTGCATATGCTGTCCCGCCACAGCTTTAACGCTTTGCTTAAAACCCTTGAGGAACCGCCGGCGCACGTCAAGTTTTTACTGGCCGCCACCGATCCGCAAAAACTGCCGGTGACTATCCTTTCCCGCTGTCTGCAATTCCATTTGAAGGCGCTCGACGTTGAGCAGATCCGCAATCAACTGTCCTCCGTCT
The DNA here is from genome assembly GCA_014839585.1 of Pseudomyrmex concolor. Lineage (NCBI taxonomy): Eukaryota > Metazoa > Arthropoda > Insecta > Hymenoptera > Formicidae > Pseudomyrmex > Pseudomyrmex concolor. The sequence continues at coordinate 34,402 of QVOB01002193.1, read as the reverse complement.
TGCAGCAGGAGCAGATCGTTGCCGAGCCGCGCGCGCTGCAGTTGCTGGCCCGCGCCGCCGACGGCAGCATGCGGGACGCCCTCAGTCTGACCGACCAAGCTATCGCCATGGGACAGGGGGAGGTGAGCGCCGAGGCGGTAAGTCTGATGCTCGGTACGCTTAACACCGAGCAGCCGCTGGCGCTTATCGAGGCGCTGGCCGACGCCGACGGCGGCGCGATGATGGCGCAACTTGCGCAATGCGCTGCCCGCGGTATGGATTGGGAAAGTCTGCTTGTCGAGATGCTTTCTTTACTGCACCGTCTGGCGCTGGGCCAGCTCGTGCCCGACCAGTTGAATGATGAGGAAGATCCGGCCAGCGTACCGCGTTTGCGCGACCTGGCCCGGCGTTTGCCGCCGGCCGATCTGCAACTGTACTATCAGACCCTGCTTATCGGGCGCAAAGAGCTGCCCTTTGCGCCGGCTCCCCGGATGGGGGTTGAAATGACGCTGCTGCGCGCGCTGGCGTTCCGTCCCGCCGCGGTGGAAACGGTGACCACCGCCGCCAGCACGGAAAAAAAAACGGCTGAATTCGGCGTTAACGCTCGCCACGACAGCATTGCCACCGGCGCTGCCGCAGCAGCCGGTGCCCCGGACGCGTCCGCCGCCAGGCCCGCACCGGCGCGATTAGCGCTTGACAATGCCAGGCGCGCCGGCGCGAACGCGGCGACGCCAGCGCAGGGCGTGCCCGAGTCGTCCTCCTTTTCCGGCGGTATTGGCGCCGGCCATCGCCCGGCAGTGGTGAAGAGGCAGAATACGCCCGCCAATCCTGCCGCCGGTCCGGCGGCGCCGGGGCCTGCGCCCGTCGCTGACGGCGGCCGTAGCGTTGGCGCTGCTCCGGTAGCGGGATCATTGACTGGCGCGCAGACCTCGTCGTCGCCTGGCGGTCGTCAGCCCAGCAGGGTCGATAGCGCCGAAGAGAGTCTAATGCAGGCCTATGCCGCCAGCGGCTTCGATGATGATGAAGCGCAGGGCGATTGGCGAGACGGCGCGTTGACGCCTGAGATTGTGGCGTCGCGGGCACCTTTCGCGCCGTCTTTTAAAGGCGATAGCCCGTTGCCGGAGGCGACCGCGCAGCTTTTGCAGGCCCGCACCGCCCTATTAAAGCGGCAGGAGAGCCAAAAAACAAAAAAGGATGAACCGGCGCCGGCGCGCCAGAAAACCGCCGTTAGCGCGCTGGAGCGGCTGGCCACCGTGGGCGATCGCGCGCAGCAGCGCCAACCCGCCGCCGGCCGGGAAGAGCCGGCGAAAACCCCGCGGCCGGAGGCGTACCGCTGGCGTGCCAGCCAACAGCCCGAGGCTGCCCCGGAGCCGGTGACGACCCCGAAGGCGCTGCGCACGGCGCTGGAGCATGAAAAAACGCCGGAGCTGGCGTTGTGCCTGGCCGAAGAGTCACTGACGCGCGATCCCTGGGCGGCGCAGGTGAACCGTCTGGCGGTGCCCAAACTGGTGCAGCAGCTGGCTTTAAACGCCTGGAAAGAGGATTTGGCGCCGGGCAAAGTCTGTTTGCACCTGCGCGCCTCGCAGCGTCATCTAAACTCGGCCTCGGCGCGAAGTGCCCTGTGCGCCGCGCTGAGCGCCGATCTGGGCGCGCCGGTTGAATTAACCGTAACGGAAGATGATAATCCGGCGGTGAAAACGCCATTGGAATGGCGCCAGGCGATTTATGAAGAGAAACTGATGCGGGCGCGGGAAGCGATTATGAACGATGCGCACATTCAGATGCTGCGACGCTTTTTCGACGCCGAGCTGGATGAAGACAGCATCCGGCCCGTATAACCCGCCGCGCTGCGGCAAGATGCCGCCAGTGCGGCCCGATGCAACTAAGAGAGAAGACTATGTTTGGTAAAGGCGGAATGGGTAATCTGATGAAACAGGCCCAGCAAATGCAGGAAAAAATGCAGCGGATGCAAGAAGAGATCGCGCAGCTGGAGGTGACAGGGGAGTCGGGCGCCGGCCTGGTCAAGGTCACTATTAATGGCGCGCACAATTGCCGCTGTGTCGAAGTCGATCCCAGCCTGCTGGAAGATGACAAAGATATGCTGGAAGATCTGATCGCCGCGGCGTTCAACGATGCCGCCCGCCGTATTGCCGAAACCCAGAAGGAAAAAATGGCTGCCGTCTCCAGCAGCATGCAGCTTCCTCCTGGTTTTAAAATGCCGTTCTGATGCAAACCAGTCCCTTACTGGAGGCATTGACGGAGGCCTTGCGCTGCCTGCCGGGCGTCGGGCCGAAGTCGGCGCAGCGTATGGTTTTCCATTTACTGCAGCGCGATCGCAGCGGCGGGATGCGTCTGGCGCAGGCGCTGACCCGCGCGATGTCGGAAATCGGCCATTGTGCGGATTGCCGCACTTTCACCGAGCAGCCTGTTTGCACGATTTGCGCCAATCCCCGCCGGCAGCAGTCGGGCCAAATCTGCGTGGTGGAAAGCCCGGCGGACATCCACGCCATTGAGCAGACCGGCCAGTTCGCCGGGCGCTATTTTGTGCTGATGGGGCACCTGTCACCTCTCGATGGTATCGGCCCGGACGACATCGGTCTCGGGCGGCTGCAGGAGCGGCTTGAGAACGAAAGCATTGAGGAAGTCATCCTGGCCACCAACCCGACGGTAGAAGGGGAGGCGACCGCCAACTATATCGCTGAAATGTGTGCGCATTACGGTGTAATGGCCAGCCGCATCGCCCATGGCGTGCCGGTAGGCGGCGAGCTTGAAATGGTGGACGGCACCACGCTGTCCCATTCGCTGGCGGGCCGTCATCCCATCAAGTTCTGACGCCGCCTTTGGCCGGTCCGCCGGCCGGGGGCACGCTTTTTTCACCTTTCGCTTGAAATAGTCCTCCCTTATCCCCATTTGTACTTCATTGCCGTCTTTAACCGCCTGTTTGGTCGCATTTTGGATTGAGGTATAACATGAGTATGAAAGGACAAGAAACCCGCGGATTCCAATCGGAAGTAAAGCAGCTGCTTCATCTGATGATCCATTCCCTTTATTCCAATAAAGAAATCTTCCTGCGCGAGCTTATCTCCAACGCATCAGATGCGGCGGACAAACTGCGTTTTCGCGCCCTGTCGCAGCCGGATTTATACGAAGGTGACGGCGAGTTACGCGTACGCCTGTCCTGCGATAAAGAAAAACGCACCCTAACCCTCAGCGATAACGGTATCGGCATGCGTCGCGAGGAAGTGATTGACAATTTGGGTACGATTGCCAAATCCGGCACCAAGGCGTTCCTGGAATCGATGGGCTCCGATCAGCTAAAAGACAGCCAGCTGATCGGCCAGTTCGGCGTTGGCTTCTATTCGACCTTTATCGTCGCGGACAAGGTCACCGTCCGCACCCGTGCCGCCGGCGCTAAACCCGACGAAGGGGTGTTCTGGGAATCTGCCGGCGAAGGGGATTACACCATCGCCGATATCACCAAGCCGGAGCGCGGTACGGAAATCACCTTGCACCTGCGCGAGGGCGAAGACGACTTCCTCGACGACTGGCGTCTCAAGAGCGTTATCGGCAAATACTCCGACCACGTTGCGCTGCCGGTGGAAATCGAGACCCGTGGCAAAAGCGAAGAAGAGGGCAGCGACGAAGAGGTCGTGACCTGGGAAAAAATCAACAAAGCGCAGGCGCTATGGACCCGTAACAAGGTCGACATCAGCGATGACGAATATAAAGAATTCTACAAGCACTTGTCCCATGATTTCAGTGAGCCGCTAAGCTGGAGCCACAACCGGGTCGAAGGGAAACAGGAATACACCAGCCTGCTTTATATCCCGGCGAAAGCGCCCTGGGATATGTGGAACCGTGAGCACAAACACGGACTGAAACTGTATGTGCAGCGCGTGTTTATCATGGATGACGCCGAACAATTCATGCCGAATTACCTGCGCTTCGTGAAGGGGCTGATTGATTCCAACGATCTGCCGCTGAACGTGTCGCGGGAAATTTTGCAAGACAGCCGCGTGACGCAGAACCTGAAGGGTGCGCTGACTAAACGTGCTCTGTCGATGCTGGAGAAGCTGGCCAAGGACGATGCACAGCAGTATCAGTCGTTCTGGCAGGAGTTTGGTCTGGTATTGAAAGAAGGCGCCGGCGAGGATCCTACCAACGGCGAAGCGGTAGCTAAACTGCTGCGCTTCGCTTCCACCCACGGCGACAGCCCGGCACAGACCGTCTCGCTGGAAGAGTATGTCGGGCGCATGGTGGAAGGGCAAGAAAAAATCTACTACATCACCGCCGACAGCTATGCCGCCGCCAAGAGCAGTCCGCATTTGGAGTTGCTGCGTAAGAAGGGCATCGAAGTGCTGCTGCTCTCCGACCGTATCGATGAATGGATGATGAGCTACCTGACGGAGTTTGACGGCAAAGCGTTCCAGTCGGTCAGCAAAGCCGATCCGTCGCTGGATAAGCTGGCCGATGAAGAAAACGAAGAGCAGAAAGAGGCGGAAAAAGCCCTTGAGCCGTTCGTTGAGCGCGTAAAAACCTATCTCGGCGAGCGGATCAAAGAGGTACGGCTGACGCACCGTCTCACCGATACCCCGGCGGTCGTCACGATCGATGCCAATGACATGACGACGCAGATGGCCAAACTGTTCGCCGCCGCCGGTCAGGCCGCGCCGGAGATCAAATATATCTTTGAACTCAACCCGGACCACGCGCTGGTCAAACGTACCGCCGATATGGGCGATGACGGCGCGTTTGGCGACTGGGTGGAGCTGCTGTTGGATCAGGCGTTGCTGGCCGAGCGCGGTACGCTTGACGATCCCAATCAGTTTATCCGCCGTATGAACCATCTGTTAAACGCCTAAGGTCAAATCCCTATTGGTACCGCGGCAGGCCCCCCGTTCGGGGCGGTCTGCCGTTTCTTGCGCGCGTCGGTAGGAAATGTCTCTTGCCGCCGGGTGCGAAAAAATCCCCGCGTGCCATGATATTCCCGCGCCGCCAAAACGGTTTTGCGTTATGATCGTGGACGCCAGCGGTAGGACGTTTCCCTCAGGCAAATCCGAAAGCCGCGGACAAGCGCCGTCAATGCGTCCGGTGGCTTGAGGAATGCGTGCCGGTAGTGGCATGGTTTATCGTTTTTTTTCAGATTTTAAAATACTTTTGGATTAGCAAGGGGATTGACGCAATGCGTATCATTCTGCTGGGCGCTCCGGGCGCTGGTAAAGGCACTCAGGCACAATTTATCATGGAGAAGTACGGCATTCCGCAGATTTCCACCGGCGATATGCTACGTGCCGCGGTGAAAGCGCAGTCCGAGCTCGGCAAACAGGCCAAAGCCCTCATGGATGCTGGAAAGCTGGTGACCGATGAGCTGGTCATCGCGCTGGTCAAAGAACGCATTAAACAAGACGATTGCCGCAACGGCTTTTTATTGGATGGGTTCCCCCGTACTCTCCCTCAGGCGGACGCCATGAAAGAGGCGGGTATCGCGGTAGATTATGTGCTGGAATTCGCGGTGCCGGATAGCCTTATCATTGACCGCATTGTCGGTCGTCGGGTGCATGCCCCTTCAGGACGGGTGTATCACGTGAAGTTCAATCCGCCCAAGCAAGAAGGCAAGGATGACGTGACCGGCGAGCCGCTGACCACCCGCAAGGATGATCAGGAAGACACCGTACGCAAGCGCCTGGTGGAGTACCATCAGCAGACGGCACCCCTGATCGACTATTATCGTAAAGAAGCGGACGCCGGGCATACCCGTTATTTTACCCTCGACGGTACCCGCAATGTGAGCGAAGTGAGCGCTGAATTGGCCGCCATCCTCGGTTGATCTACCGCTGGATCCTTCGCCACCGCAAGCAGCCGCGCCTTTGCCTACGTCTGGGCGCAGGCTGTCAGCACGGTCCGTTCGGAACCGCCATTGACCGCAGTCATGCTTGACTGAACGCTCTCTCCGGTTGTTGTGCCCGCATTCGCGTTGCGAACTCTCACGGTTGGCGCTGCATCCGATCGTTGGCACTGCATCCGACCGCTGGCGCTAAATTTTTTCGCTGACGTACTGCCTGTACGCTGACGCCCTATCTTATCCTGACGCCCTATCTTATCGCTGGTGCTGGCGCTACCTCTTGGCGCCCCCCCTCATACATCACCTATTGCAATGATAATGGATGATAACCATTCTCAAAAGCCGCTTTTCCGCTACAATACCCTCTCCGACAGCGCGTTTAACCCTGCTGAATTCATGGGGTTAACACCGGCGACGAACCGATAAGGAAACGGCAATGAGCCAGGAAAAATACGGCGTATTGGTGGTCAATTTGGGGACGCCGGAAGCCCCCACTCCTCGGGCGGTCAAGCGTTACTTGGCCGAATTCCTCAGCGATAAACGAGTGGTGGATACGCCGCGGGCGCTATGGCTACCGCTATTGTACGGCGTTATCCTGCCGCTGCGTTCACCGCGGGTAGCAAAGCTGTATCAAAGCGTCTGGATGGACGAGGGATCGCCGCTGCTGGTCTACAGCCGTCGCCAGCAGCAGGCGCTGGCCGCCAGCTTGCCTGATGTCGCGGTAGAGCTGGCGATGAGCTATGGCCAGCCGGCGCTGCCGCAGGCAATCGCGCGCCTGCTCGCGCAAGACATCACCCGACTGGTGATTCTGCCGCTGTATCCCCAATACTCCTGCTCCACCAGCGCTGCGATTTGGGATGCGGTGGCGCGAATTTTCACCGGTTACCGCCGGTTACCGTCGATAAGTTTCATCCGCGATTATGCGGCGCATCCCGCCTATATCGCGGCACTGGCCGCAAGCGTTGAGCGCGCGTTTACCCGTCACGGCAGGCCGGATCGGTTGGTTATCTCATTCCACGGCATACCGCAGCGTTACGCCGAGGAGGGCGATGATTACCCGCAGCGGTGCGACGTTACCCGTCAAGCCCTGGCCGCGGCGCTGGATTACCCGCCAGAGCTGGTAATGATGACCTTCCAGTCGCGCTTCGGCCGCGATCCCTGGCTGCTGCCCGCCACCGATGAAACGATGAAAAGCCTGCCTTCTGCGGGCGTGCAGCATGTGCAGGTGATTTGCCCCGGCTTTGCCGCTGACTGCCTGGAAACGCTAGAGGAAATTCAGGTGCAAAACCGGGAGATATTTGAACATGCCGGCGGTAGTACGTTCCATTATATCTCGGCGCTTAATGATGATGCGGCGCATGTAGATCTGTTGCGCCAGCTTGTGACGGCGGAGCTGCGCTAACCCTCACCCTCACGTCGTCTGCGGCCGCCGATGGGGCCTGGGCCGTTCCCTGGAGTGGTGACGGCGGTGCGGCGCTCGCCGTCATTTCCCGCCTGTTGCCGCCGGTGCGGTCCGGCGGTGTCTGGGCCGTTTCCTATGGTTGCGGCGGCGCGGCGCTTGCCGCCTGTTGCCGCCGGGGCGGTTCGTTCCATTCCCTATACGGCGCAGGGCGTCGGTGGGGGCGTAAGCTCCATTTCCTGCTGTAGCAAGGCTATCATACTGTTGGCGATTTCCCGTTCGCCCATCACGACCTGCGTGGCACCGCGCTCGGTGATGTAATCCACCTCATCATCGTAGTGCGCGCGGACGATAATTTTTAACTCAGGATGCTGCTCGCGCGCCAGCGCGACAATTTCTCCCGCCTCAAACCCGTTGGGGATGGTCACCAGCAGCCAGCGTGCGGTATCCAGCCGCGCCAGCGCCATGATCTCGGCGCGGGCTGCGTTGCCGAGCACCACGTTCACTCCCTGGTCGCGCAGTGCATCCACGCGGGCGCGGGTGTTTTCCACCACCACCATCGGCACCCCCGCCTGCAGTAGTTTCGCCCCGATAAGGCTACCCACGCGGCCATAGCCGACCAGCAGTGCGTGATGGCATAGGGACGGCGGCAGGGGGGCATTCTCTTCCTGCTGCGGTTCGCTGGCGTCGTTTTCGTTGTCATAACGCGCCAAATAGCGCTCCAGCAGGGCAAACATCAGCGGATTAATCATTATCGACAAAATCGCGCCGGCCAAGACCAAATGGCGCCCTTGTTCGGACAGCATATCGAGCGCGATGCCCAGGCCGGCCAGAATAAACGCGAACTCCCCGATCTGCGCCAGGCTGACGGCAATGGTCAACGACGTACGCAGCGACAACCCAAACAATTTGACCAGCGCAAAGGCCGCGGCCGATTTGCCCAACAAGATGATGGCCAGGGTCGCCAGTACCGCCAGCGGCTCCCGCAGCAAAATAGAGGGGTCGAATAGCATACCCACCGAGACAAAAAACAAGACGGCAAACGCGTCACGCAGCGGCAGCGTATCATGCGCGGCGCGGTGGCTGAGCTCGGACTCGTTTAGTACCACGCCGGCGAAAAAGGCGCCGAGAGCAAAGGAGACGCCGAAGAGCTCAATCGCACCGAAGGCAATTCCGAGCGCCAGCGCCAGTACGGCGAGGGTAAACAATTCACGGGAGCCGGTGCTGGCGCTCCTGGCCAGTACCCAGGGGACCAGCCGGCGGCCCACGACGATCATCAGGGTGATAAAGGCGACCACCTTGCCTATCGTCAACGCCAGCTCGCGCCAGAGCTGTGCGCTGCCGATGCCCTGGGTACCTAGAATGTCGCCGAAAGCGGGCAGCAGCACCAGCGTCAGCACCATGACCAGATCCTCGACGATAAGCCAGCCAATGGCGATTTGGCCGCGGCGGCTATCAATCAGTTGCCGTTCTTCCAGGGCGCGCAATAGCACCACGGTACTCGCGGTCGACAGGCACAAACCGAACACCAGGCCGTTTGGCAGCGTCCAGCCCATGACCGAGGAAAACACCATGCCCAGCAACGTCGCCACCGCAATTTGCGCGATGGCGCCCGGGATGGCGATGTGTTTTACCGCCATGAGATCTTTTAAGGAAAAATGTAGCCCGACGCCGAACATTAGCAGTATCACGCCCAATTCCGCGAGTTCGGGCGCCAAGGAGGTATCGGCGACAAAGCCGGGTGTGAAGGGACCTACCAGCACGCCGGCGGCCAAATAGCCCACCAAAGGAGATATACGCAACCGATTTGCTCCTATCCCCAGCAAAAATGCCAGGACGAGCCCTCCTACAATGGTATTGATGAGCGGCGTGGCATGATGCATCAGGACTCCTCTGTCATCGGTTGATACAAAGTGTTACATATTCAGTTTAGGGGATCTTGCCTGTGAGTGAACGTTTTTTTACTTAAAATTGATAAACAAAATGAAATTAAGGAAAAAACGGTAACGAGCCATTTCGCGAGGCAAATCAAGCGCCGCCGCCTGCCGGTGGGCCTGGCGCTGTGGCCGGATTTTGCGTTGCCGCCGCGCGCAGCGCAATAAAATTTCGCTACGGACAGCAAAAAAACCGCTCTTTCGACGGCGCGGGCCACAATGGCGGATTTTCCCGCCTTTGGACGACGGCAATGAGGCGTGCGTGGCGGTGATTGACGCCGCCTGCTCCTGAAAAGGGTCGGGTCCGGGGTTAAAAATATCGCGTTTGGCGATATCGGCAAACAGGGCCTGCAACGATTTTTGCAAATCCGCCGGCGCCAGCTCGATATCCAGACCGCGCTTGCCGCCCGAAACAAAGATGGTGGTGAAGGCCTGCACCGGTGCATCAATGACCGTCGGCAGGAGTTTTTTCTGCCCCTGCGGGCTGATACCGCCCACCAGATAGCCGGTGGTTTTCTGCGCCAGCTGCGCATCGGCCATTTCCGCTTTTTTGGCGCCCAAAGCGCGCGCGATTTTCTTTAAATCCAGCTGCAGCGAAACCGGGGTGACCGCCACCGCCAACTGTCGCGGTTCGCCATTGAGAGAGACCAATAACGTTTTATAGACCCGATCGGCGCTGAGCCCCAATTTCTGTACCGCCTCCTCGCCGAAATGGGTTTCATTGGCATCGTGCTCGTAGGCGTGCAGAGTAAAAGGAATACGGTGTTTTTCCAGCAAGGTGACCGCGGGCGTCATGACGGGATCCTGCAACAAAAGTTCAGGCGTTCAGAGTAGCGCAAGCACTGCTGCGGGTAAATGATCCCCGATGGTGTTCATTGCCGCAGCAGTCCCGGTAGGTTATCCGCGCCGTAGATATGCAAGGCGCCGACCGCCACCACGTAAGCGCCCGGCGGCAGCTGTTGCAGCGTGGGTTTCCAGCGATGATTGCGGTCGGTCATCAAATAGCGGTAGAGATCCTGACTGAAGGTTGCGGGAAACGCCTGGCGCACGTCCACCGGCCGGCTCTCCAGCCACCAGCCGATCATGACCTGCAGCAGGCGCGCATTGGTGTGCCAGTGTGTCAGAGTGTCCGCCAGCAGCGCCGCGCCTTGATCCGGCAATTTGCGCAGCAGACCCAGCTGTTCCTCCGGTCCCTCCAATTCAATAATCGGTTGATCATTGGCGTGTGCGGCCTGGATTAATTGATAATCGATACCGTAATCGGCGCGCAGGCCCAACCGCTCCGCCTGACGGGATTGCAGTAGCAAGGCGACATGCCAGGCGGGCAAGGCGTCAAGCGCCGCGAGATCCAAATGGTATTCTTCGCTCAACTGACGCACGTGATCATAATGCGATGCGCTAAGCCGGTCCGCCAACGGCGTTTGTACCTCGCCGGCGCTTGTCAGCGGCGGGCTGACGGTGATGTCCGCCTCCACGATCAGCGCCTGGGCCTGCTCGAGGCGCTCCAGCAGGCGCGCGGGCAGGGGGGCCATCGCTGACGTTCCCATATGGATGCTGCCCACCAGATGAAATTGTCGCCCCGATGCCAGGCTGACATCCATGCCCGGCCAGGGAAATGTCGCCGGCGTTAACGCGCCCAACAGACTCGCCAGGCGCCGTAATACATTTCTCATGCCTATCGCTCCGGTGCTTTTTCGTTGGCTAAGGGTAGCATGAAGCGACGGGCGGGCGGTCAGGAATCTGCCGCCGCCGGCGTCCTCCGCGGGTCGGTGCGGGCGGAGGACGGCTTGAAGCTGATAAGCCGGTTGGCGTTACTCACCACCGTAATGGAAGAAAGCGCCATCGCCGCGCCCGCCACCACCGGACTGAGGAGCGTGCCGGTAAAAGGAAACAGGATCCCGGCGGCAATGGGAATACCCAGCGCGTTGTAAAAGAACGCACCCAGCAAATTTTGTTTCATATTGCGCAGCGTGGCGTTAGACAACGCCAACGCATCGGCGACGCCATGCAGACTGGCACGCATCAAGGTAATGGCGGCGGTTTCGATCGCGATATCGCTGCCGCTGCCCATGGCGATGCCAACTTCCGACTGCGCCAACGCCGGCGCATCGTTGATGCCATCGCCAATCATCGCCACCCGGTGACCCTGGCGCTGTAACGAGACAATGGCCGCCGCTTTTCCGTCGGGCAGGACGCCGGCCATGACCTGGTCGATGCCGAGGCGGGCCGCGACCGTCCGGGCGGTGTCGGCGTTATCGCCGGTCAACATGACCAGCTGATACCCTGCCGCTCGCAGACGCTCAAGCGCTTCGCCGCTGTCGCTGCGTAACGGGTCATGCACCGCGAACAGCGCCGCCAGTTGAGCGTCCACGGCCAGCAGTACCGGCGTCGCGCCCTGTTGCGCCCAATAGCGCAGCCGTCCTGCGCCCGCCTCGGTGTCCACACCGTGCTGCGTCAGCAACGCGTCGTTGCCGAGTAAAACCTGCTGTTCTGCCAGACGCGCGCTGACGCCAAGACCGCGCAAGGTGCGGAATTGTTCCGGCTAAGGCAGCGTTTGACCGTTATCGTCTTCCTGCGCGCGCGCGCCGGTTATCCCAGCCGCTAAAGGGTTCGATAGCCACTACCCGGGGCCGTCCTTCGGTAAGTGTTCCGGTCTTATCGAACACCAGCATATCGATGCTGGTCGCTTGCTGCAAAGCGTCGGCGTCGCGAACCAGCACGCCGAATTCCGCGGCGCGCCCGACGCCCGCGATAATGGACATCGGCGTCGCCAGACCCAGCGCGCAGGGGCAGGCAATGATGAGCACCGTCGTGGCGATTACCAGCGTATAGGCAATGCGAGGTTCAGGCCCGAACACAAACCAGATAGCGGCGCTCGCCAGCGCAATAGCCACCACGACGGGCACAAATACCGCCGAAATCCGGTCGGCCAGCTGGCCGATGGCGGGTTTGCTGCTTTGCGCTTGCCGCACCAGCCGGATGATTCTGGCCAGCGTGGTTTGATTACCCGTGGCCTGGGCGGTGAACAACGCGCTACCGTCCGCCACCACTGTCCCGGCATGGACCCGATCGCCGGCCTGTTTGTGCCGCGCCGCCGGTTCGCCGGTCAGCATTGACTCATCCAGCCAGACCTCGCCCTGGACGATATCGCCGTCCACCGGTACTCGGTCGCCGCTGACCAGGCGCAGCGTCATACCGGGCACGACCGCCAGCGGCAACAGTTGCTCACCGTCATCCATCACCACCCGCGCGTTGGGCGGCGTCAGGCTGAGCAACCGCGCCAGTGCGCCGGACGCATGCTGGCGCGCGCGCTGTTCCAGCGCGTGGCCAATATTGATTAAGCCGATAATCATCGCGCTGGCTTCAAAATACAGATGACGGGCCATGGCGGGGAAGGCCTGCGGCCAAAGCACGACGCTGATGGAATAAAGCCAGGCGGCGCCGGTCCCGAGCGCCACCAGGGTATCCATCGTGGCGCTGCCGTTGCGTAGACTGGTCACGGCGCTGCGGTAAAAGTGACCGCCGGCGACGACCATGGCCGCCAACGTCAGCAGCCCTACCGCCAGCCAGGGCAGGCGGGTGGCGGGCGTCAGCGCCATGCTGTGCCGCCCAATAGCCCCCAGGCCATCAGCGGTACGCCGAGCGCCAGCGCCGATTGCCAGCTGAAGCGCCGCATCGCCTGTTCAGCCGTTTGCTGCTGGCGCTGACGGCGCACGTCTTCATCCTGGATCACTTCGGCACCGTAGCCGGCCTGCTACACGGCAGCAACCAACGCCTGTGCAGCAGGTGTACCCATCACCAGCGCGCTGCGTTCGGCCAGATTCACTCGCGCTCGCGTCACGTCGGCAACGCCCGCCAGTGCGCGTTCGACGCGCGTTACACAACTGGCGCAACTCATTCCGTCGATAAGCAAATGCAGGCTCTCATCCGCCGACGACAGCGCAGGGGCCTCTGCCGGCGACTCCGGCGCTTCGCTATGATCCGTCAGCGGCGCAGTTTTGGGGCAGCGGCCGCCTCGGTTTGACGCTCCTGATAGCCGGCCTGCTGCACCGCCGCGATCAGTTCGCCGGTGGTGGCGTTACCGGTGATGTGGGCGCGATCCAGCGTCACCTCGGCGCCGGTGACACCCGGTACCGCTTCCAACGCTTGTTTCACCCGATTGATGCAATGGTTGCAGGTCAAATCCTGCAAATCTAATTCCGTCGTCGTAGACATGGTTTCCTTCTCAGATAAAAGGGGCGGTAGCCGGCTATCATCCGCGCGTTTGCAGCAAGAGCATCGTGATACCGGTCATGTTATGACAATCAGCCTAAACCTTTCTGTCGGGGGAAGGTTAAGTGTTTATAGCTGAAAATACACCATTTTGCTCCCGCGAGCGTCCAGCCCCCTGGGGCGGGAAGACATCTTCGGCCCAAAGGTTTGGGGCGGTGATTTGCGGTATTGACCCGATCCCGTTTCGCAGTGGAGGGAATATAGTCCAACAACCCTGTGGCTATGAAGGTTAAGCGCGATCGTCTATGCACCAGGACGTTGAAGCCTGCCGGCGCGATAATCCGGTTAATTATTCGCTATCCCCGCGTTTAGCCTGGGCAAAGGTCTTATGACCGTGAAGGTGTATTGGCGTTCGTGGTCGGTGTCGACGCTCGGCATCATCACATCGCGTCATCATTACTCAAATATAAAGGTTGATAAGGAATTCGTTATGTCATTATCACTTAAGGTTGATATTGGTCAGCATTCGTTGGCCATTAATCCCTCCCGTATTGGCCGCCTGCTCAGCCCGGATAAAGACTATGCCACGCACCTGGGAATTTGGGATCGTATTAAAAATTTTTTCCGTCCTTATAATAAATCGGACGCCCTCGACTGCCTTTATCGCTTGATTCACAGCGATAACCTGCCCGGAACCCCGGGCGGCGAAGGCAAATCCGCTTCGCTGTACACCGCGCTAAATGCATTTACCAATCTTAAAGCCTTAGCGAAGGAGGAAGACAAGGCATTATTTCGCGTCCAGGAAAACCATTATCGCGGCGTCGATTTCTATATTGGCGATATTTGCGTCAAAACGCTGGATAATATCGACTCGGATACCTCGCCGGTTTCTGCCTTGGCGGTTTATTATCTGCAGCAAGTCGTGCAGCATCCGGAAGTGAAACAGAGCATCAGCCGTTCGGTGCGTGAGCAATTGGCGAACGATAGCCAAACGGCGATCGGTGAAACGGCGCCGCATAGGTTGTTAATCGATATGTGGCGGTTGAGCGGTGAAAGCATCATCGATGGCCGGCCAGTATTTGATGGCGTCAGCCGTATGACGGAGGGGGAAATTACCGACGCCACCCACGGGCTTTATCAAAAACTGACGCTGCAGCAACGGGCGGCGCTGGTTGAGGTGGGCAGTCAAAGCGGTTTTGCCGATGTCCATCAGGGACTGGCGTCTTTTCCCAATGACTTTATTGAGAATTTTGTCCTGGGGGGGATTTCCACCGCCGTGGAACTGTTCTATCAACCGGAAAACGCCTGTCTGACGGTGCGCCAGACGACGCGCCGTCTGATGAGCGAAGAGGCGCATCTTGAATTCAATATTAACGGTCCCAAGCGGGACATCTATCCGCACTTTCAGATGGCGGTGAAGTTTACTATCCCGCCTGATGGTCAGGTTGAATGTGTCGCTTTTCACGCCAGCGGGCATGTTGAGGCGGCGCGCTATTCCGCCGCCGACGGCAATGGTTGACCCCTGGGCGGGCTCGGTTCCGCCGCAAGGGCGTTGCAGCTGACGGGCAATATGGCAACACAAATTCCGCCGTCCGGTGAGGGGCGGCGGGGACGGTCGTGAGGACTCGCCTGCTGCTGTATCGGGCAGGACAGAATAGACGAAGGCGTGCCGTGGGCGGGCCAGCCCTTTGCCGGCGGGTTGGTATGTGCGCGTTGCGATGCGCTACACTAGCAGATGCCGGCGCTGTTGCAGTGACAGATACGGGTCCAGAAGTCCGCGTGGGCGCAGGCAGGGTGACCGGTGACGATGCCGTCGCGGGTAAAGGGGCGGTGGCCCGTAAGGTGTCTAAATGGCGGTTCTGATAGTACGCTTATCAAAGCTGCGGTCGTGGCGGCGAGCTTTGGAGGAGAACAATGAACATTAGTTGTGTGGCAAAAAAAACCAGGCTCACCGCCAAGGCGATCCGTTTCTATGAACAAAAAGGCTTGGTGTCGCCACCGCTGCGTCGGGAAAACGGTTATCGCAGCTATAACGACCGCCATCTGGAAGAATTGACGCTGCTGCGTCAGGCGCGGCAGGTGGGTTTCAATCTGGAAGAGTGCCGGGAACTGGTGGCGTTGTTTAACGATCCCAGCCGTCACAGCGCCGACGTTAAACGCCGGACGCTCAAGAAAGTGCAGGAAATTGAGACGCACATCGCCGAATTGACCCAGATGCGCCAACATCTCCTGACGCTGGCGGAGCGTTGCCCGGGTGACCAGGGCGCAGACTGCCCCATTATCGACAATCTGGCGGGCAGTTGCGGTCGCTCGCATCCCGTTCAGTCGTCGCATTAAGCTGCGGCGCAGGCGGACCGGTCAGGCCTGCTGCCGCTATTCTGGTAATCCCCTCCGTGGCGTACACCTCTACCCAGGTGCCCGCCGGCAGATCTTCGCTGGCCTGGATGCGCCAGGTGCTGTCGCCCACGCGCAGGCGGCCGAAACCGTTGCTAAGGGGCTCGGATAGGCGCGTGCGCAGCCCGATGAGCTGCTGCCCCTGCTGATTCAACGCCGATGCCGGACGCCCGCTATCGCCGGCGCGCAGGCGATACCACCACAGCCAGGCCGAACCGACGGTAAGCACGGCAAAGGTCGCGCCCTGCCACTCCCAGCCAATCGGCACCAGCCACGTCAGCAGCCCTACCAGCAGCGCGGCAATACCGCTCCACAGCAGAAACCCGCTTGCGCCCAGCATTTCCAGCGCTAGCAGCAGGCCGCCCAGAATCAGCCAGACATTGTGCGGGTGCTCCGCTATCGCCATCAACATCATCCCTTGCTCCGACCGGATTTACTCCCATTGATCAAGTTCAGCAATCCCGCCAATGGCGCCCAGGAGGTTACTGGCGTCCAGCGGCATCATAATGACTTTACTGTTGTTGGCGGAGCCGATTTTTTGCAACGCATCGGTGTATTTCTGCGCCACGAAGTAATTGACCGCCTGGATATTACCGGCGGCAATCGCCTCGGAGACCATCTGCGTGGGCCCGCGCTTCCGCTTCGGCGGCGCGCTCCTGGGCCTCAGCCTGCAAAAACGCCGACTGCCGCTCGCCCTCGGCTTTCAGGATCTGCGACTGTTTCTCCCCCTCCGCGCGCAGGATGGCTGACTGGCGCACCCCCTCCGCCTCCAGAATATCGGCGCGCTTGGTTCGCTCCGCTTTCATCTGGGCGTTCATCGCCGCAATCATCTCCGCCGGCGGCCGCACATCGCGGATCTCGACGCGGGTGACTTTAATGCCCCAGGGATTGGTCGCCTCGTCGACGATTTGCAGCAGCCGGACGTTGATACTGTCGCGCTGGGACAGCATTTCGTCCAGCTCCATGGCGCCGAGCACGGTACGGATATTGGTCATGGTCAGGTTGAGGATCGCCTGCTCGAGATTACTGACTTCATACGCGGCGCGCGCGGCATCCACCACCTGGATAAAACAGACGGCGTCGATAGTAACGTTGGCGTTGTCCTTTGAGATGATCTCCTGGGAAGGGATGTCCAGCACCTGTTCCATCATGTTGATTTTACGGCCGATGCGGTCCATAAACGGCACGACCAGATTCAGACCGGGCTTAAGCGCCTGCGTAAAGCGGCCAAATCGCTCCACCGTCCATTGGTAGCCCTGCGGCACGATCTTGATACCCGCGGCGACCACGATAAGGGCGAGCACGACCAGAACGGGAATGACCATTAACATAGGTGAAGGCTCCTTTTCATTTCCAGAGAATAACGCACCGGGCCGCCATCTTGCCCTTTGCGGCGGGTCGCGTGTCGTAAAAGAGAAGATACAACAAAGCGCGCCAGGTTACAGTGATTCGCGCAATAAAAGGGACGGGATCATAACGGTTACAGGGCGTCGAGCGCGTTTTTTGCGCTTTTGGCCGCTGGTGGCGGGATAAAACCGGCAGAAAAAGGCAGGCGATCCGGCCGGCGCGCCTGCCTTGCAGAAAGAATCAATACAACAGGGAGTAGAGTTGGCGACGGTATTTGCCCGCCAAGGCGTCGCCGGTGCCCAGTGCCGCCAGAATATCCATCAATATCTTACGCGCTTTGCCGCCGGCGGCGCCGAGATCGGTTTTCAAATGTCCCATCAACAGCTCCAGCGCTTCCTCATTACGGCCTACCTGATGAATCTGTAGGGCCAACTGCACCGCCAGCGTGGCATCGTGCGGCGCATTTTGCACCTGCTGCTGCAATTGCTGAATTTCCGGCGTGTCCGCCGCCTGACGCAGCAGCTCGATCTGCGCCAGCAGGCCCTGGTAACGGGTATCTTTATCCTGCAGCGGGAACTGGTCCAATACCGCTTGCGCATCGTCAGGACGATTCAACTGCAGATAGGTTTCCGCCAGCAACAGACCGGCCTCGCTGGCGGGTTTGGGTTCCTGCCATAATGCTTTCAAAAGCGGCAGCGCCCCGGCGAAATCCCCCGCCTGTACCAGCGCCGTGGCCTCCTGCAATTGCAGCTCGGCCGGATCGGGCAGGGCGCGGGTCAACAGTTCGCGCACTGCGTCTTCCGGCTGCGGGCCTTGAAAACCGTCCAGCGGCTGGCCATCCTTAAACAGATACACGGTGGGGATGGCACGCAGACCGAACTGGGCCGCGACATGTTGCTGTTCATCGCAATCGACTTTTGCCAGCACAAATTGGCCGGCGTATTCTTGCGCCAGCTTGTCCAGCACCGGCGTCAACTGTTCGCAGTGCGGGCTGCGCTGGGACCAGAAATAGAACAGCACCGGTACCTGCATGGATTGCTCCAGCGTTTGCTGCAGGTTGGTTTCGTTAATTTCAACTACCGTGGCGTTTAACATGCAATTTCTCTCAATGGTTTTGGCAATACATGGGGGCGGCGATGCCGCGCTTCAATGTTTGCCGCGTAAAAGCCAATCCAGCCAGCGCCCGGGCAGGCAGCGACGCAGCCATGCCATAGCGTGCGCCACCAGGGTAACCGGATAACGTAATCTGGCCCGGGGACTTTCCAGCGCATGGCGCAATTTCGGCAACACGGCCTCTGGCGGCAGGGTAAAACGCCGGGCGATGCCGGGGTTGGTCACCCGCTGATCCGTCCGGGTATGGGTCAGGTTAGCGCTAAAGGACGTGGCGATCGGACCCGGTTCAATCAGGCTGACCTGCACGCCGCTGCCGTGCAACTCCATGCGTAGCGTATCCGACCACGCTTCCAGGGCGAATTTGGAGGCGGCATAGGCACCCCGGCCCGGCGTGCAAATGAGCCCCATGACCGAGCTGGTTTGAATAATCCTCCCCTCGCCATGAGGTACCATGGCAGGCAGCAGCCGCTGGGTCAATTGATGAATGCCGAACAGATTGGCGGAAAATTGCTGCTCTAACTGGCGACGGCTGAGGGTCGCCAGCGCACCGTACATGCCGTAACCGGCATTGTTGAACAGCCCGTACAGCCGGCTGCCGGTCAGCCGCAGCACCTCATCGGCGGCGGCGTCAACGCTTGCAGGATCGTCCAAATCCAGCGCCAGCGCCTCAAAGCCCTCCGTCGCCAGCCGCGCCGCGTCCTGCGCCTGACGGCAGGCGGCCAATACCCGGTAGTCGCGCGCACGCAAATACCGGGCTGCCGCCAGGCCGATACCGCTGGAGCAACCGGTAACCAGCACGGCTTTTTGCATAACTTTACCCAACTTTCGCTCTCCTTGCCTATGATTCATGTTTAAGTAAAGGCAGAAGGCGGTCCGCCATCCATTGCGCGATGAAGGGCTGGGCGTCCGGATTGGGATGAATGCCGTCATCCTGCATCCACTCCGGTCGCAGATAGATTTGTTCCATAAAGAACGGTATCAAAGGAACGGAATACCGGTTCGCCAGCCTGGGATAAATGGCGCTGAAGGTTTCCGTATAACGCTTGCCGTAATTTGGCGGCAGGCGAATCTGCATCAGTAGCGGCTGCGCGCCCGCCTGTTGGCTTAAGGTAATCGCTTTGACCAAATCTTGTTCTATCTGCGGCGGTGGGAAACCGCGCAGACCATCATTCCCGCCCAGCTCGATGACCACCCAACGTGGCTTATGCTGGCGCAGCAGCGCCGGCAGACGTGCTACGCCCTGGGTGGCGGTATCACCGCTGATGCTGGCGTTGACCACGTTGATGGCGTTATCGTCCTGCTGCCAGCGCGCGGCCAACAGCGCGGGCCAGGCGCGAGTGGCGGGCATCCGGTAACCGGCGCTCAGACTGTCGCCCAGAACCAAAAGCGTATCGGCGGCCAGCGCCCGTGCGCTCACCAGACTCAACAGAATAAGGAAAGGGAAATGCCAGCGGAAAACGTTCTTGAAGTTCATCATCTTAGTAAGCACGTCGGTCAGGGTGAACACCATATCTCCATCCTTACCGGAGTTGAGCTGGTTGTCAAACCCGCGCAAACAATAGCGCTGATTGGCGAGTCCGGTTCCGGTAAATCGACGCTGCTTGGGATCCTGGCCGGGCTCGACGACGGTAGCGACGGTGCCGTGCATTTGTTGGGGCACGATCTGACGGCGTTGAATGAAGAACGCCGCGCTGCGCTGCGCGCCCGTCATATCGGCTTCGTTTTTCAGTCGTTCATGCTGGTACCCACCCTGACGGCGTTGGAGAACGTACAGTTGCCAGCGCTGCTCAGAGGTGAGGGGGAGCGCCAAAGCCGCGAACAGGCGGTGGCCTTGTTAACGCAGCTGGGACTGGGAAAGCGCTTGTCCCATTTGCCGGCGCAACTTTCCGGCGGCGAGCAGCAGCGGGTCGCGCTGGCGCGCGCCTTCAGCGGCCGGCCGCAAATTCTGTTCGCCGACGAGCCAACCGGCAATCTGGACCGCGCCACCGGCGATCGCATCGCCGATCAGCTGTTCAGCCTGAACCGGGATTTCGCCACTACCCTGATTCTGGTAACGCACGACCGGCAACTGGCCGCGCGCTGTGAACGCCGACTGCGTCTGCGGGACGGCCGGTTGGAGAAAGTGGCATGATAGCTCGCTGGTTCTGGCGCGAATGGCGACCCCCCTCCATGTTAATCGTTTGGCTGGCGCTGACGTTGTCGGTAGCTTGCGTGCTGGCGCTGGGAACGCTTGGCGATCGGATGGAAAGAGGGCTAAACCAGCAAAGCCGCGATTTTCTGGCCGGCGATCGGGTATTGCGCGCGGCCCAGCCGGTGGATGAACGTTGGCTCTCCCAGGCCGCTGCCGACGGACTGACGCTCAGCCGGCAATTGACATTTATGACCATGACTTTTGCCGGCGACGCGGCGCAACTGGCTCGGGTAAAGGCCGCCGACGGCAACTACCCGCTGTACGGCGCTTTAATGACCCGACCGGCCAATCTGCGCCCGGCAGCGGGATAGGTGCTGGTGGAGCCGCGGCTGCTGGCGCTGCTGGGGCTGAAAATGGGCGATTCCCTGGAGGTGGGTGACGCGACGCTGCGGGTGGCGGGCGAAGTGCTGCGCGAACCGGACAGCGGTTTTAACCCGTTTCAAACCGCCCCGGGCATTCTCATCAATACCGCCGACGTGGAGAAAACCGGCGCCGTCCAGCCGGGGGGGGGCGGGTCACCTGGCGTTATATGTTCACCGGCGGACCCCAACAGCTCCAACGTTTCGAGGACTGGTTGACGCCGCAGTTAAAAGCCGATCAGCGCTGGTACAGCAGGGAGGAATCGAGCGGCGCCCTGAATCGTTCCATGGAACGTTCGCAGTATTTTCTGCTGCTGTCGGCGCTGCTCACCCTGTTGTTGTCGGTGACGGCGGTAGCGGTAGCGGTAGCGGTAGCGGTGGCGATGGGACACTATTGCCGTAGCCGCACCGAGCTGGTGGCGGTGCTGAAAACCCTGGGCGCCGGCCGGCGTTCGCTGTTAAAACTCATCATCGGCCAGTGGCTGGCGCTGCTGGTTTTCTCGGTCGCAAGCGGCGCCGTTATCGGCCTGGCGTTCGAGGCGTTGCTGATAAAACTCCTGGCGCCGGTGTTGCCGGATAAGCTTCCGCCCGCCGGCGTATGGCCCTGGCTGTGGTCGTTAGGGTCATTGGCCGTGATCGCGTTGTTGGTGGGGTTGCGTCCTTACCGGCAACTGCTGGCCACCCGTCCGCTGCGCGTATTGCGCCGCGATGCGTTATCGGCCGTCTGGCCGCTGCGCTATTACCTGCCGGCGGTGCTGGCATTGCTGTTGTGGCTGGTGGGTCCCAGCCCGCTACTCTGGTCGCTGGTGGCCGGAATGGCGGTGCTGGCGCTTGTGTTGGCCGGCGTAGGGTGGGGAGTGCTGTTGCTATTGCGGCGGCTGACGCTGCGCCGTCTCACCCTGCGGCTGGCGGTCAATCGTTTACTGCGCCAGCCCTGGGTGACGCAGAGTCAATTGGCGGCGTTTTCACTGTCGTTTATGTTGCTCGGGCTGCTGTTGGTGATGCGCGGCGACCTGCTGCAGCGCTGGCAACAGCAATTGCCGCCGGAAAGCCCCAACTATTTCCTGTTGAATATGACCGGAGAACAGGTGGAGCCGGTAAAACAGTTTTTGCAGCAGGGCGACGTGGCGCCCGGCGTGTTTTATCCGGTGGTGCGCGCCCGTCTGACCGCCATTAATGATCGCAGCGCGACCGACATAATCAAACCGGACGATCCGGGTGGCCCCACGGTCAACCGGGAGCTTAACCTGACCTGGCTGAGCGCGTTGCCCGATCATAACCCGCTGGTGGCGGGCCGCTGGCCGCCGCGCGCGGGAGAGGTTTCAATGGAACAGGGCGTGGCGAACGATCTGGGCGTCGGCATCGGCGATCGTTTAACCTTCACCGGCGACACCCAATCTTTTACCGCCACGGTATCCAGCCTACGGAAAGTGGATTGGGAAAGTTTGCGGCCGAATTTTTTCTTCATCTTTCCGCCGGGGGGAATGGAAGGGCAGCCGCAAACCTGGCTGACCAGTTTTCGCTACCACGGTAACGAACAATGGGTGACCCAGTTGACGCGCCAATTTCCTACGCTGAGCCTGCTGGATATCGGCGCGATGTTGCAGCAAATAAGCCAGGTGTTGCAACAGGTCAGCCGGGCGCTGGAAATTATGGTGATATTGGTGCTGCTATGCGGCGGGCTGCTGCTGATGGCGCAGGTGCAGGTCGGCATGCGCCAGCGTCAGCAGGAATTGGTGGTTTACCGAACATTGGGCGCCAGCCGCAAGTTGTTGCGCGCGACATTGTGGAATGAATTCGCCTTACTGGGACTGGTCGCAGGGGCGGTCGCCGCTATCGGCGCCGGGGCGGCGCTGATGCTGTTGCAGTGGCGGGTGTTCGATTTTCCCGCCAGGCCAGATCCTTATCTTTGGTGGGCACTGCCGCTCGGCGGTATGCTGGTCTTGTCGCTGCTCGGTACCCTGCTTGGCGCCCGTCTGGTGCAGAGAAGAGGGCGCCTTGGTCAGGATTTTGGCTAGGCGTTTACACTATGGGAACATTATCGCAACAAAAAATAATCAGCAGAGTGACAACCGGGTTGACAGGGTCCGGACCCCTGCTGCACAGTAACGGCCTGGCGTCACACTACAATGTAAATAGGTCCGCCAGTTACGCAGAGGTTATCAGCCAGCGATCTCCGCCACTTCGCAGATTCACTCTGCCCACTTAGCACCAGGAAGTGTTATCCGGAAAACCCGCGTTTCCGCTTATGCTCCCAATGGGTGTCAACGGTGAACGCAACGGTTCGGCACTCTTCAGATAGTTGTAATCGCTATGAGAGAGAGGAGTTAACGTAATAAATGACTACGACGTCCAAGATTATCTATACGCTCACTGATGAAGCCCCGGCGCTGGCGACTTACTCGCTGCTGCCTATTATCCGTGTGTTCACCCAATCCCTGGGGATCGCCGTCGAGACCCGTGATATTTCGCTGGCAGGGCGTATCCTCGCCAATTTCCCGGAATATCTGCAATCGGATCAGCGTCTGTCGGATCATCTGGCGGAACTGGGCCAACTGGCGGTCACGCCGCAAGCCAATATCATTAAACTGCCAAATATCAGCGCTTCGCTGCCGCAGTTGAAGGCCGCCATTAAAGAGCTGCAGGCGCGGGGCTATGCGGTGCCGGATTATGCCGACGAACCGAAATCCGACGCGGAAAAAGAGGCCAAGGCCCGCTATGACAAAATCAAAGGCAGCGCGGTCAACCCGGTCTTGCGCGAAGGTAACTCCGATCGCCGCGCGCCGCTGTCGGTGAAGAATTACGCCCGTAAGCACCCGCATCGCATGGGCGCATGGACGTCGTCATCCCTCTCCCACGTCGCTCATATGCAAGAGGGCGATTTCTACGGCAGCGAGAAATCCGCGCTGATTGAACGCGACGGCAACGTGAGTATCACGCTTATCGGCCGCGATGGCGCCAAGCAGGTGCTGAAAGCCAAAACCGCGGTCAACAGCGGCGAAATCATCGACGCCGCGGTAATGAGCAAAAAAGCCCTGAGCAGCTTTATCGCGCAGCAGATTACCGATGCCAAACGGCAGGGGGTGCTGCTGTCGCTGCATTTGAAAGCCACCATGATGAAAGTGTCCGATCCGATTATGTTCGGTATCGTGGTGTCGGAATTTTATAAAGACGTGCTGGCCCGCTATAACGATAAATTGAAAACGCTGGGCTTTGACGCCAACAACGGCATCGGCGATTTGTACGCCAAAATCAAAGATCTGCCGGCCGACGATCAGGCGGAAATCACGCAGGCCATCGATGCGCTGTATGCCGAGCGTCCGCCGCTGGCCATGGTGAATTCCGACAAAGGTATCACCAATTTGCATGTACCAAGCGATGTGATCGTTGACGCCTCAATGCCGGCGATGATCCGCGATTCCGGCAAAATGTGGGGGCCTGACGGCCAGCTGCATGATACCAAAGCCATCATTCCCGACCGCTGCTACGCCGGCGTTTATCAGGCGGTGATTGAGGATTGCAAACGGCATGGCGCCTTCGATCCCACGACCATGGGCAGCGTGCCAAACGTCGGTTTAATGGCGCAAAAGGCAGAAGAATACGGCTCGCATGACAAGACCTTCCAGATCCCGGCCGACGGGGTGGTGCAGGTCGCCGACGAGGCGGGTAATGTGTTGCTGGCGCATCCGGTCGAAGCAGGGGATATCTGGCGTATGTGCCAGGCCAAAGATGCGCCGATTCAGGATTGGGTAAAGCTGGCGGTCAATCGCGCCCGTGAATCCAACACACCGGCGGTGTTCTGGCTCGATTCGGCCCGTGCGCACGGCGCGCGCATGATTGAGAAAGTGCAGCGTTATCTGCAGGACTTCGATACGCACGGGCTCGATATCCGCATCATGTCGCCGGTGGAGGCCACGCGGTTCTCCATCGACCGTATTCGCGCGGGCAAGGACACCATCTCGGTAACCGGCAACGTGTTGCGCGACTATTTGACGGACCTGTTCCCGATTATGGAGTTGGGGACCAGCGCCAAAATGCTCTCAATCGTACCGCTAATGGCCGGCGGCGGCCTGTTTGAAACCGGCGCCGGCGGCTCCGCGCCGAAACATGTGCAGCAGTTTGTGCAGGAAAACCATCTGCGCTGGGACTCGCTGGGAGAATTCCTGGCGCTGGCCGCTTCGCTGGAGCATGTCGGTATCGCGGGCAGTAACAGCAAGGCGAAAGTGCTGGCGAAAACGCTGGATCAGGCCACCGGCAAATTCCTCGACGCCAACAAATCGCCGTCCCGCAAAACGGGCGAGCTGGACAACCGCGGCAGTCATTTTTATCTAGCGCTGTTCTGGGCGCAGGCGCTGGCGGAGCAAAACGACGATCCGGCGCTGCAGCAGCAGTTCACCGCTCTTGCCCGTACCCTGGACGACAATGAGCAGAAGATTGTATCGGAGCTGAATCAGGTACAGGGCCACGCGGTGGATATCGGCGGCTATTACCACCCAAATCCGGCGCTGGCCAGCAAAGCCATGTGTCCGAGCGCCACGCTTAACGCAGCGCTACAGGCGGTGAAAGCCTAAGCAAGGCCGCCGGGCAGCCCTGCCCGGCGGAGCCATCCTCAGTCTGCCAGTGTTTGTCTCGCCCAGCGGATGCCGTTTTCATAATCCCCCGGCAACAGCGTCATCAACTGTTGCAGACTGCGGCTGAGCGCCGCGCCATCGGGGTGGCACAGGTTCAGGTGCCCGACCTTGCGCCTGGCGCGGACCTCTTTTTCGTACCAATGCAAATGGACCAGCGAGTCCGCCAGCCAGTCGGTGTTCACCTCGCTGCCTATCACATTCACCATCACCGCGGGCGCGCTAACGACCGGTGCCGGCAGCGGCAGCCCCAGAATGGCGCGCAAATGCAGCTCAAATTGACTGATGGAGGCGCCGTTTTGCGTCCAGTGGCCGCTGTTATGTACCCGCGGCGCCAGTTCATTGATGAGTAGCCGATCGCCGACGATAAAACACTCCATCGCCATCACGCCGACATAGTCCAGTTCGTGCAGGATAGAGCCGAGCATATTTTCCGCCTGTCGCTGCAGGCCGCTATCCGGGGTGGGAAACGCGACGCTGGCGCGCAGAATGCCATCCTGGTGGAAATTATGGGTCAGCGGGTAAAAGACCTGGGCGCCCTCGGCGGAACGGGCGCCCACCAGCGACACTTCTCCGTCAAAGGCGATCCCCTGCTCGACGATGCAGGTGCCGTAGCAGTCCTGGGGCAGGGCGGCCTCATCACCCGGATGAAGCCGCCATTGCCCGCGACCGTCATAGCCGCCCACCCGGCGTTTGACAATCGCCAGATCGCCGAAGGAAACGAACACCTCCGGCCATTGGGCGGCGCCCGTCAGCGGCTCCCAGGGGGAGGTCGCCAGGCGCAACTGATCCAGCAGCTGCTTTTGCGTTAACCGGTCGGCCAGCCGGGGAAAAATATCACGGTTGACAAAGCCATTATGACGCGCCAGTTCGCGGGCGAGGGCGGTCTCTGGCCAGCGCTCGATTTCGGCGGTGATCACGCTTTGCTGGAACGGGACGGATGCGGGTTCGGCATCGAGGCCGACCGGAAACACCGCGATGCCCAGCGGCTCGCCGGCTTGCCGCAGCATACGACCCAATTGGCCGTTGCCCAGAACGCAGACGGGCTTCATGCCTGTTCCCTCGGATCGGGATGGCTTAGCACCTCATCGGTTTGCTGTTGGCGCCACTGGCTCAGACGTCCGGCCAGCGCGGTGTCATGCAGCGCTAAAATCTGGGCGGCCAACAGGGCGGCGTTGGCGGCGCCGGCTTTGCCGATGGCCAGGGTGCCGACCGGGATGCCGCGCGGCATTTGTATGATGGAATAAAGGCTGTCCACGCCGCTCAGCGCCGCGCTTTGCACCGGAACACCCAGTACCGGTACCAGAGTCTTGGCCGCCAGCATACCCGGCAGATGCGCTGCGCCGCCCGCGCCGGCAATAATCACCGCATAACCGTTGTCTGCCGCCTGCTCAGCGAAGCTGAATAACTTATCCGGCGTACGGTGCGCCGAGACGATTTCCGCATCAAAAGGAACGTGCAGCGCGGTGAGAATTTCCGCGGCAAATTGCAGGGTGCTCCAATCGCTTTGGGAGCCCATGACAATGGCTATTTTTGCCGAGGCGAGGGTGGGTTGCATACGCGTTGTGCTCCTGTGATCATAATGTCGGCATTGCTAACAGACCGTGCGGCCTGACTAACCGGGCGTAGAGCATATCATGGGTCTAAAGGGAGGAAAACGGTTGCGTAGCCGCCGGCGGCGATTTAGCCCCATGAAAAACGGCGCCGCACAGCCTATACTGCAGCCCACGGTTTCATTCACTGACGACCTTGCCCCCGCTCCTGCGGGCAGGGATTAACGGGACATCGCGCTTATGGAAAATAACGTAAAGGAAAATGCAACGCTTGCGACAAAGTATCCGGGCGCATCATTCTGGGCATTCGGCGACAGCGCGGACATGGCCGACGAATTGGGCGCGCTGGTCGCAGGAGGAATAAAAACCGCCACCTGCAGCGCGCTGGAGGCCTACCAGCAAGATGCAGCCTCGCCGCGCATTGGTGATTACAGCGTGATCCTTGACGGCCGTGAGCGTCCGCTGGCGGTTATCCGCACCATCGCCCTTCGTCTCGTGCGTTTTTGCGATGTGACGGCGGAAATGGCGGCCAAAGAAGGCGAAGGCGATCTCAGCCTGGCTCACTGGCGCGACGCGCACCGGGCATTTTTTACCCGCGCCGGCCACTGGTCGGAGGAAATGGCGCTGGTCGTCGAAGAGTTTGTCTTGGTGGAGACGCTTTAGCGGTTCTCCATGCGGGTTTGGGGTAAAACCTGCCGGCGTCGTAAGACCGGCGGTGCCGAAGGTACGCAGGACCGCAGACATAAGCGTATCGCTTCAGGGGGGAGGAGAACGCCGCACGGGTTCACCGACGACTGATTTCAGCCGCCAAAAGGAAACTCATGCAGCATGACGCCGCTGGTGGAAACCTCGATGGCCGATCCCTGATGGTGCCAGGCGCCCAGTACCGCACGACGGCGCTCCCCGGGCAGTTGATGTATCGCCGGCCGGTGGGTATGGCCATGGATCATCACCGTCGCGCCGGTATCATCCATCACGGCCATAACCGCCTGCGAATTGACGTCCATAATGTCGGCGGTTTTACCGGCGTTGGCGCGCAGGCTATTGGCACGCATCCTGTCGGCGATGCGCAGCCGCAGCGGCAGCGGCAGGGACAAAAATAGCCGCTGCAGCCAACGCTGATGCACCCGGCGGCGAAAATGCTGATAGTCGTTATCGTCGGTGCACAGCGTGTCGCCATGCAAAATCACGACCCGTAGCCCGTCCAGCTGCATCACCCGCTGCGCGGGCAACAGCGTCATGCCGCAGGCGGCGGCATAGCGCTTGCCGAGCAGGAAATCACGATTCCCGTGGATAAAATAGCAGGGAATGCCGCGCTGGGTCAGCGCCTGTAGCGCGACGGCAATCTCGTGATGCAGCGGATTGGGATCGTCATCGCCTATCCACACCTCAAACAAATCGCCAAGGATGTACAGCGCTTGCGCGGCGATCGCGCGCGTGCGTAAAAAATGCAGAAAACCGGCGGTGATCGCCGGCTCTTGTGCGCAAAGATGAATATCCGCGACGAACAGGGTTGACATGCGGGCGGGATTACTCCGCAACGGTCACATGGGTGATGATGACGTCTTCTTTCGGGACGTCCTGATGCATGCCGCTGCGGCCGGTGGCGACGCCTTTGATTTTGTCGACCACGTCCAGCCCCTCGGTCACTTCGGCGAAAACACAGTATCCCCAGCCGTCAGGGCGTTCGGAGCGGAAGTTGAGAAAGTCATTATCCACCACGTTGATAAAAAATTGCGCCGTGGCGGAATGCGGATCGTTGGTACGGGCCATTGCCAGCGTACCGCGGTTGTTTTTCAGACCATTGTTGGCTTCGTTTTTCACCGGTGCCTGGGTAGCCTTTTGTTCCATGCCGGGGACAAAGCCGCCGCCCTGGATCATGAAGCCGTTAATCACGCGGTGGAAAATGGTATTGTCATAAAACCCGCTGCGGCAATAATTGAGGAAATTCTCAACGGTTAACGGCGCTTTATCCGCAAAGGTTTTGATAACGATATCGCCGTGATTGGTATGTAAAGTGACCATAGTTAATGTCCTGAAAGTCTGATGAATTGCATTCATACAAAGTGTACGGGCAGAGGGGTTTTATAGCATAACTCTGTCATAGAGTCAGCAACGGCCCCCAGTTTCCCTTCCCGCGCCACGTCGACCACCGGTAATTCCGTTGCATACCCTTGCAATAGCTGCGGCTTCAGGGTTCAATACCCCGTTAGGTTTATTGACCTTTACCGCTGGGCGCTCTACACGTGTAATCCGCAGACACATGGAATGATTTTCGATGCTAAAGATTTTTAACACCCTGACCCGCCAAAAAGAGGAATTTAAACCTATCCATGCCGGTAAAGTCGGTATGTATGTGTGCGGCATCACCGTGTATGACCTTTGCCACATCGGCCATGGGCGCACCTTCGTCGCCTTTGACGTCGTAACCCGCTATCTTCGCTACCGCGATTATGACGTGAATTATGTCCGTAATATCACCGATATCGAGGACAAGATTATTCGCCGCGCCGCTGAGAATGGAGAGACTTTTCAGCAGCTTACTGAGCGTATGATTAGCGAGATGCATAGCGATTTCGACCAGTTGAATATCCTGCGTCCCGATCAGGAGCCGCGCGCCACGCACTATATAGACGCGATCATCGAACTGGTTGGCCAGCTCATCGACAGGGATCATGCCTATGTGGCCGCCAACGGTGATGTGATGTTCGCCGTAGACAGCGACAGCGATTATGGCTTGCTGTCCCGTCAGGATCTGGAGCAGCTTCAGGCCGGCGCCCGCGTCGAAGTGGCCGATGTGAAACGAAATCCCATGGACTTCGTGCTGTGGAAAATGTCAAAACCCGGCGAGCCGAGCTGGCCTTCGCCGTGGGGCGACGGCCGCCCCGGCTGGCACATTGAGTGTTCGGCCATGAACGGCCGGCAGCTTGGCCATCATTTCGATATTCACGGCGGCGGGTCGGATCTGATTTTTCCCCATCATGAAAATGAGATTGCGCAGTCCACCTGCGCCCACGATGGTCCCTACGTGAATGTCTGGATGCACGCCGGCATGGTAATGGTCGATCGCGAGAAGATGTCCAAATCACTGGGCAACTTTTTCACTGTGCGCGACGTCCTGCGGTATTACGATGCCGAAACCGTACGCTATTTCCTGATGTCAGGCCATTACCGCAGTCAGCTGAATTACAGTGAAGATAATCTCAAACAGGCGCGCGCGGCCCTTGAGCGCCTGTATATCGCCCTGCGTGGTACCGATGCGACAGCCGTCCCCGCCGGCGGGGACCACTTTGTGGCGCAATTCATCGCCGCGATGGATGATGATTTCAATACGCCGGAAGCCTATTCCGTCCTGTTCGACATCGCCCGTGAGGGCAACCGCCTGAAAAGCGAACAGCCGGCGGCGGCGCAGGGGATGGCGGCGACGTTACGCCAGCTGGCCGGCGTGCTGGGTCTGCTTGAACAGGATCCTGCCGCCTTCCTGCAACAGGGCGCCGCGGAGGACAATGCCATGATAGAGGCGCTGATCCAGCAGCGCAATGACGCGCGCAAGGCCCGGCAGTGGGCGTTGGCGGATGAAGCCCGGGATAAACTGACCGCGCTCGGCATTGTGCTGGAAGACGGCCCCCAGGGGACGACCTGGCGCCACGGTTAAAGGGCCCGCGCCCTGGGCGGGCGGCGGTCGTTCAATGCCGCGGCCGCAGCCTCAGTCCGCCACCGTGACTTGCTGACCTGCTGACCTGCTGACCTGCTGACCTGCTGACCTGCTGACCTGCTGACCTGCTGACCGGCGAAGGCGACGCGCTGCCCGCCGGTAATTTTACAGCGCCGGCGGGTTTCCGCTGTGCCGTTAACCGTCACGCGACCCTCATCAATCGCCAGCTTGGCCGCCGCGCCACTCTCGCACCAGCCTGAGATTTTCAGGAGATCGCATAACGCGATGTAAGGATGCCCTTCAAGAGAAAATGTTGTCATGGTCAGGCCTCCGGCATTGACGTATCGTGATAATCTTCACAGGCCTGCAGGGTATTCTGGATAAGCGTGGCTACCGTCATCGGCCCCACGCCGCCGGGCACCGGCGTAATGTAGGCGGCGCGCTCGACGGCGCTGGCATAATCCACGTCGCCCACCACTTTACCGCTCTCCAGACGATTAATACCCACATCCATGACCACCGAGCCGGGTTTGATCCACTCGCCGGGGATGAAGCCCGCTTTGCCTACCGCCACGACCAACAGATCGGCATTTTCGATATGCCGCCGTAAGTCGCGCGTGAAACGGTGGGTGACGGTCACGGTACAGCCCGCCAGCAACAGTTCGAGACTCATGGGGCGGCCAACGATGTTGGAGGCGCCGACCACAACGGCGTTAATACCAAAGGTATCGATATGATAACGCTCCAGCAGCGTCACGATGCCGCGCGGGGTACAAGGACGCAGCAGCGGCGCGCGCTGGCACAGTCGGCCGACATTGTACGGATGGAAACCGTCCACATCTTTATCCGGCGCAGTGCGCTCCAGCACGTTGATATTGTCTATCCCCGCCGGCAACGGCAGCTGCACCAAAATCCCGTCCACCCGATGATCGGCATTCAGTTGATCAATCAACGCCAACAATTCCGCTTCCGTGACCGTGCTGGGCAGGTCATAGGAGAGGGAAATAAAACCGACGTCTTCACAGGCTTTGCGTTTACTGGCAACATAAATTTGCGAGGCGGGATCGCCACCGACCAGCACTACCGCCAGTCCCGGCGCGCGCTTGCCCGCCTTCAGACGCGCCTGAACCCGCGTGGCCACCTCACTTCTGACCTGCTGGGCAACGGCCTTACCATCAATTATTTTTGCTACCATCTGAATCGGAAATCCGTCAATGTAATCAGGCTGAGGGCGCTATTTTGGCAGAAGCGCGCCCCGCTGTCAGGCACAGAATGCATCCTGGCCCTTTGCCAACAGAACAATGGGCAGAAAAGCCATTGACTCAAACGCTTACCTCCGTATAATCCAAACCGCATTCGGCACCACCGATAATGTTGTGCGCCCTTAGCTCAGTTGGATAGAGCAACGGCCTTCTAAGCCGTAGGTCACTGGTTCGAGTCCAGTAGGGCGTACCATTTAACATCAGAGCATCCATATGAACTTTGAATAGATACTCTGCTGGGCTGGAGCAAATGTTGAGACACTGCATGTTAAAACATGCCATCTCTTTGTATTCAATGCCGGATCAAATGATCAGACGTTAGAGGCGCATCGCGCTAAACCTGCTAGATCCTTTCCCAGCCTCCCAACTCCTATAATGCTTTTAGTGGAACGTTTCTTATACGTTTTTTTTCTGTCCCTGAGTATAGATCACGCCATCGGCTTGGAAATCAAGCAAGAAAACTGTCGGATTAAGATGATAAGAGATGTGTTCTTGGGGAAATATGAATCGGCTAATCAATTGGCCTGTTATTTTCGAGCACGCTTCTGAAGGGCGGATTCGCAGTGCATTAAACCTGGTCATGTTTTTACCAACAGAAGTTAACCCCTTCTCTAAGAAGTTTCTTGGGGACATAATTGCTCAATCCCACATTTTGACAATATTCGATCAGCCCTCTGATCGAATTAACGCCAATTTTTTCGTAAATTCTGAGTAACCTATTCTCTACAGTTCTGTAAGAGATCGCTAATCTTTTGGCAATATCTTTCGCTGACAATTCTGTATCGCGTAGAAAATTATGTCTAATTCTCTTTCTGTGAAAATATCAACAGGTGAGGTCAGCGATATTACTGAAGGCTTGATGTTGTCCAATAAATCGCAAATGGATGCATAATTAAATTTTTTGGCATAATATATTATGCCTAATACATCATTATCCTTATTTTTTATAGAAAACTTTGGTGAATAGTAAGGTTCAAATCTTTTATCCCGCCAGTAGTATGAGGTAGATATAATCTCAGCTCCACCAATGGACTGCTCTGCTTTTCTATCCTGTGCGCGATATTCGGCTTCCATTGCCGCCCATTCGCACGGGAACTCAGCATCTTTTTTCCCTTCGTAATCAAATCCTTTGGGGACATTTAAGAAATCTAAGCATGATTTATTCATATAGACATATCTAGATTCAGTGTCCTTTATCCCCCAGGGTATAGGTGCATTATCTAACATTGTTCTTATTGAAAGGTCATTAAGAGATGTCAGAGTTAATGTTTTATCGCAATTTAATGCCATTATAAGCATCCATGATGTAGTCTCCCGTGTTTACTCTGTATGAACTCCTCAGCAAAGTTTTAAAATTACATATTTATTCACCCAAGTAAAGAGTACATTCCCCCGGTTAAACAGGAGGTCGATATAATATCGTCGAGATAAAAAATAGGAGTAGGGACATTTCATCATGGCGGTAGAGAGTCATTGATGGCGATCACCAAGGACGCGTTCCGGGCTAAAGACGATAGGTGTGATAATAAGTGGACATCTTGGTGTATCCTGTTTCTGTTTACTTATCCCAACACCTTTTTCCCGACATGTTGCTAGTTTATGCGTACTGATAACGATAGCAAGGCCGCTATGACATGGTGGCCGGACAGTGTATTTTTCCTTAATAATAGTTCCAACAAAATGTACGCCTTGAGCAGTCTCTTGAAACATACTGTTGCAGCATGGCAACAGACCGTATCTATAGTTGAAGGGCGGTGATGTGACCAAAAGGGGCCGTAAGCCGGGATTATAAACAACTTGCCAACTGCGCTATACTTAGGCACTGAGGGTGCCAGACGCGTCAGTCAAAGAATGAAGGATGGCGCAGCCTTGACGGAGAAGGCCGTCACGCAAGCATCGTCCTGAATTAGGTGCGCTTGTTGTTGGATTTTTTATGATGTCAGGGGAAGGTGCGCAATTCCCCTAAAAAGCAGTAGTAGAGCCGTTTTCCAGTTTGCGCTGCCCGCTTCTTTACGTTGCTCGGTTTAGCACATCACTGTAGGCTCTGGGTTAAGGCGAGAGCCACTATTCTTCAGGGTAATAACATTCCATTGCCTGCAAGTTACCCTCTGGGTCCCGATAGGCAATAGAACGATACTCAGGTAGCATCGTGGCGGTCGGACCATCGCTGAAAGTGAGCTGCGTTTGGCGCATCGCCATCAATGTACTGGCGATAGCCTTGGTCGTCAACGCTCCGTTTGCGTTGATCTCCTGTACGGCTAAATTTAGCAGCTGTGTTTGTAGCGATAATTCCAGCGTAGCGATATCCAAAGGCATATATCCGTTCTCCCATTCCAAATATGAATCTACTGAAGTGCAGCATTGTCGTTATATCGGACATTTGCCTGGCAGACTCAAGTTGCCTAATACAGATTGCGCAGATGGCGAAAAGGCGCCTAAGCTTATTATCCGCTCATGAACAGGCGGAATTTTTCGGGATTATCCACACTGTATTACGGCGACGGATAATGTGCTGCGGGCAGGCCGGTGGCCAT